>WBMW01000795.1:251652-337215 GCA_013396635.1 Penelope pileata
AAAAAGTGTGAACAGGAAAAAGATTCCAAGAGAATGTGAAAAATGCTCTTGTTATTGTTGTGCGTTTCTTTTCTTTTCAAAGTTTGTACATGAGTAGTTGATTGATGTCTCATCTCTAATAGAATAAATAAAAGTCAAAATTTGCTTTGGGTGAAAATATCACAGGATTTTTTGTGTTACTATAGCACAAAGGTCATCTAGACCAGGGGAACTCATATGTCTCTGCAACCACTCATGTAGTATAAATTTGTGGAGGTTACCCAGTGGTTTCTAAAGTGCCAATTAGCATAAAATAAACAAACAGAACAACAATTAAATTTGCCTTGGAACTATGTAATTCATATGGCAGAATAGGATTTCAAATAATACCTTACACAATATAGAAGTTGATCAGCAGCTGTTTAATGCATAGAATTAATATTTATATTCATGGGATATCTGTGAAAAGGTCAAGCAGGAGACATTTTAATCTATGTTTTCAATTTGTGGCTATACAGTTATTGTAATAAATCATAGCAGCTTTCAAAAAGCACAACAGTAACCGTAATGTATAACTCCAAAATTTCAAAGGACAACAGTTTTGACTAGTTTGTTTTTCATGAGCGCCTAAACACATTTTATTTATTTTTTGTTGTGATATCTTATATAATTGCAAAAAGAGATTTGATATCTCATGACATAAAATGGATGTGCTAACAACTTCAAATTAATGGAAGCTTTCAGCTTATTTCAAAAGAAGTGTTGCCAGGCACAGGCATCACATTTTTCATTACTTTTTCAAACACAATTTTGCACCTAATGGCAGGTACAGGGCAGTTCTAATGACACAATGACACTCTGCAACATTCATCTGTTGATTTCAAAAATCCTTCAGACGTGCTTATACATTGTGTACACCCCTAACCAAAATGTACTGCTTAGGGTGTTTTTTCAACATGTATCCTTGTTCAGGTGTAACCATAGAGAAACCTTGGCTCCAGTTTGAAAATGTCTGTCAGAAGGTCTGTTTTTTCTAGTTGATACAGTTCATTAGGCAGTGCTGAGTTGCTTCCATTCTGAATCCCCTACTACCAGTGTGCTTTTGACTGCTTTACTGTTCCTCTTGCTGCTCAGCTGTGACTATGTCTTGATGCCTGCGCTCTGTCTTAGACTGTGCTTGAATAGATGGACCTCCAGGAACATGTGCAGATGATTTAAACAAATACAGCTCCATTCGCTTTAATGGAATTGAAACTTCTTCCAAGAACTGTGAGTTTGAAAGATTTGTTTTGAGAGAGGAATGTAGGAGTGGAAGTGGGTCCCAGAGTCACGACACGGTCTCAATGTGAGTATGGACGTGCTCCAAATTTAATCAGATTGTGTACAGCATATATAGACATACAACAGAAACATGTGGATAGCACACATTGGCTTTAGACATACAACAAAACATGTGGACAGCACACATTGGCTTTAGGCATACAACAAAACACGTGGGCAGCATGCATTGGCTATCCAGTCCTGAGTGCGCGTCTTCTCCTTGTTCTGATTGGATTCAGAGTCCTCATCACGCAGACAGACATAATTGGTTGCTGCCCACTTGAAGCATATCCGGAATCCGGATATGCTGCTTCTTTTGGGTGTTTACAAGGAGTGGCCTAAGGGAGAGGCTCATACCCTGGGTTGCTCAGGTTAACCAATTCATGTCCTCGCTTTGCCCAGAATTCCTCCAACAGAGGAAGATGACATGCAAGTATCTTCAGTGGTGGGCCTGCATGCTGTGGTGATTGATGAGCTGGGACAGCCCCACTCCAGACAAGGGCACCTTTCCCATGTGCGTGCCACGTCTGTAGGTTCCCATCATGGCCAGTACAGGCAGCAGTGCCTAGAAAGCTAGCCACTTTGTGGTTCTCTGGTTCACTTTTAAACTGTATTGATGAAGTTTCCTGCCAGTAGTCTTAGCAAGGACATATGGAGTACGTAGATAAGTACGTCATGATTTACTTTTGTATGCCTTTATCTGAAGTAAACTTTGTCCATAGTGCAGTATGGAACCCAAACAGAATGAGAAACATCTTTTTTTCATGACAGAGCTGTGATTAATGCCTATGTGTAGGGAAAAAGGTCACCACATTATGATTGCTGGTACTCGTGAGGCCTATAACCAGTTCAAGTGAAGCCCTGAGGCCATGGATCTGTGACTCAGCCACTGCAATGCTGTACGGGTGCAAGATCTGAGGGATGAGCTGAATGCCTAGTTCAGGAGGAAGTGCTTCAGTAGGAAAGGTTGAGGCTTAGGAGTCCATATGTCCTCCTGGAACTTACAACACATACATCTATTGTGGGAAAATCAGATTCTCAGATGATTGTTTTCATCCCAACCCTGTGAGCTGCTCTGGTGCCTTGCCTTTTTCGCTCTCCCAGGCACATGGCATGTGTCCTAGTCTCTCAGTCTTGTTCAGGATTTTCATGGGTTCTGAGAGTTTGCATATCAAGGATTAAGTTCATTCCTGCACAGTATCAGGCAAAGGTACTCTTTAATTTGCTTGTAAAACAAAGGTTTAAGAATTCGTGCTCTCCTATTGCACGTATTTTATTCCTACTGAAAAGATGATCAGCAAAAGTGTAGATGTGTGTAGCAGAATTCCATAGTAGGGCTGAGAAAATGTTGTGTTTCTTGGATTTGTTTTTCTTAAATGAAATTAGATATTGTCACATTGATTATCTCTAGACAATGAGATAAAATAAGAATTAAAATATAAACTAATCCTTGCAACTCTTGCAACACCAATCACTGAAGGGTACATTGAACTGTATGATATCGAACAAAGTCTTGTCTTTATTGATCTCTTTCCTTTTGTATCTCTTGTTATAACAGGAACTAGGGGCATGGATGAGAAGGTTCAGGCACAATTTAAAGACAGAAGAAGGGCTGATCCCTCAAAAGTGACAACCGTATTTTTTTTCCCCAAAACTCTTACCTAAAACAGGTTGTGGTTGAATCTTTGAAGTCTTGAAATTCTTGAAGGGTGCCCTTTTTCTCTGCAAACATGTTCACACAATTAATTAGAAAAGATAATAGGTGTTTATTTTGACAGATCAGCCTTACAGCATGTCCTGTACTTTGCTTGCAACAAGATGAATAAAGGGGATTTCTGAAGCCTTCATCTTCACTCCTGGTGAAGAGGTGAAGTAGCAGATTGAATGAAAAAAAGAAAAACAACCACAGTTGCAGTAAACTTTTAATACATTTGTTATAACAAAAACAAGCAAGCAAGCAAACCAACACTTTAATTACATAAATTTACATTTGAAAACCCATTTTCATTGGAATAAATGTTTATGGTTTCTGCTCCTGTCATGAATTCTGATTCCTGTATAGTGAAAGTTTCTACACATCCCTCTCCTCTCCTCTTGACTGATTATTGCTAAATGCAGCACCACCGAAACACAAAATTTTGAACTTTCTTTTCCTTTTTGAATATTTTTAATTCATTTCATTTATGCTATTACGTAAGCATCTTACTATGTTGAATTGCTATTTTAGATAATTTTCAATGATGTTAGGTAAAACAAATCACCCGCAGAATATTTTTGTACCAAAATTCATTTTTTCTTCATTATTTAATAAACGTTCCCAGATACCAATCATATGGGCTCCACATTTTCATTACAGGTGCAATTAAATGAATTTATTTCTCTTTCATGGTACTTTCCGGTCTTTATTTTACTAATGTTTTTCTTTTATCTGGAAGATGCATGTGAATAGATTTAGTTTATAAAGAATTATGATTTACAACGTACCACACCATACTGGGCATCTTCATTTTAAACCCCATAAGCTAGACCTTTTTATCAATTTACCTGAAATAAGTGTGGCTTACAGACTGAGATAACCTTGGATAAGACTTAAAAAAAAGTCAGAGGATTATTTACTGATATTCCACCAATAAGAGCACATTTGTACACCTAACACTGCATTTCATTTAAAAAGCTTGATCAATTAAGGAAAGATGCCATCTCCACTGCTTTAAACAGCACTTACGTAGAGAAAGAAACAAAATCCAGAAAAAGCATGCTTTTCACGTTAGAATTTGATTTACTTCTGCCTAATCAAATAAGAAATGCAATATTCATCTGTCAAAAAGTTTTTTAGCCACTTAGCCACGTTAGTACACTTTGCAATAAAAAGGGTAATACGTAATCTCCATTAATGAGTTGATCAGTCCGGGAAAACTTCACTGCCATTCAACTTGCAGAACATGTTTGATGAGTAAAATGTTCCTAGGAAGACATAGTACGACTCCAGAGGATGAAGCATTTGGCAGTGCCTCTATCCAGAGTACTTCTTAGTCTCCTACTTCTGCAAATCTTTTCCTCTTCAAATAATTAAATATAATTAAGTGAAGTATTCTTCACATGCTTCTTGCTTTTACAATTTGCTTTTTGTGAGTCCATTTGGATATATTTTTTGAGAAGAAAGAATATAGTAGTAGTATTTTAAAATAAATGAATTAATGGTGAGGAAATAGGAGCAGAGTTGTTGGCTTCCCAACACTCACAAGGAGCATTTCACAAGCGACCTGTCTTGATGCACATCAGCAGATGAAAGTACCATTATTGAACACATCCTGAGAAGAAAAACAATAAATAGCAAGATTACATCATCTTTGAAGGACAATCAATGTTTCACTGAAAGATGAATTGACCACTTGTAGTCCCCCTGTTTGATGGAATCATAACTGGTTGCAATAAAGTATAAATGCTTTGGCTCCAAGGCAATCCTGAATGCAGCCATGTCATTGAGTCCTGTGATCTTGATGGACAGCATCTTGGATTCTCTTCTTTAAGAGTCTAAAGGCATGACTTCTTCTGGCTGTAACTTGAATAACATTTATTTGTTTGTTTGTTTGTTTGTTTGTTTTGGACAAGGCTTTAAATTCCATTACAGAAAAATTAACTTTTTGCCACTATTTTGTGACTGATATCCATTCAGGCAGGAGATTACATTCCATTTATGAATACTAGCAGCACAGACCAGTGATGTGAGACATGTGCTCATGCTTTCTATAACGCTTGTTACTTCTCTTCAGAAAGATTTATTTTCTCCATCAAGGCTTCTGGCAGCTCAAAGAATACACCGGTCAGGGCTTTTTTGTTTGTTTTAAGTGCAAGCATATCAACTTTTTATGGCCATTTTCCTTGTTGATGGTTGTGGACTTTAATGCAAAACTTTCATGAATTTTATATAAGCAGATGAGAAGCCTTGATTACAAAATTCTCTTGTTCTCTTGTACGGTTCATGTTTGTTTTACTCTTCCTGAGAGCTGCAAAGTCTATTCCTATGTTTTTATGAATCCGCTTATGGATTCATTTCTACAAATCTACAGATGCTCAGATCTACAAATGTTGCACAATTATGGACTCCCTGTAGATGCCCAGAGGATTAATAATTTAAATAAAAACCATCAGGACTAGTGTGGTATTTTACAGACAATAAATGTCTTTTTCCCATACCATTTATAGTCAAAAAATGTCTTTTCCCAATATCATTCCTCTCCTGGTGCATGCTGGCATAAATAATTCCTCCACTGTTAGTGGAGCTATGCTAATTTATACCCACAGAGGACTTGGTCTCAAAAGCCTAATTTAGATGACAACGCTGAAGTGCAGGGACTTGCCATTTTTATTTGTATGTAAAGTACCAGGCACTCAAGTAGTGGTGTGTCATTAAATTATTTCTAGAAAATAAATTGCCATTTGCAAGGCCTGCTCTTGGGTAAAATTATATCTTTTTGTATGACTTAAGACAGATGCAATGAGTTAATTTAAACAGCTTCTCTTCACTTCCCTAATTTTGCTCTCTCTCCTGTCTCTCCTCTGTTGAGCATGCCTTCTTTGCTAAATCTGACTGAAATAAATACATCCTTGCACGATAGCTGAAGCACTTCATTGCAATGTTCCTTCTGTCCTGAAGGGCCTTGGTTAAAAATGAGGTAGTAGGGCATAAAAGTGGTCAACGTCAGTTATAGCTCCTGGGGCAGCTAAAAGTTGGATGATAAGAAGACTGTTTAAAGTCATTGAAGCTTCTCCTGTTTCTCAGCTGTAAGTTTTTTGCTGCACAGCACAGAATTTTACCCTAGGGTTGTTGGCTGAGTAGTAACAGATTTGACAACAGTCTCACCTGCACACTGGACTTGTAACCATTAATGGGGCACTTCATTTCAGAGGAGCCATGCAATTACACCAGGTGATGTACCTCTGCTTTTCAGGTCTCACGCTAATAATTTTGTAAAGGTTGTGTTCTGTTTTCAGCAGCCTGTTTTCCTCAGCATTAATTACTAGTGTACTTATTCTAGCTGTACCTGAAGCTTATTCCCACGTAGCCCTGATCCAGCTATGATGTTGCCATTCTTGCATATTAGTCTTTATTTCTGACAAAATTAACTTGAAGTCAGCAAAACAGACATGTAAGTATGCAAATTCCGCTGAACATGAGACTGATGAGACTGAGCTGCCTAGGTCACAGTGAAGAAATAATCCTTGCTGAATGAGCTTGCCATCCAAAAAAAAAAAGAATCTGCAGATAGGAAGGTATCAAGGTTAAGGCTGGTGTTATAGATTATGTAAATGAAAGGGAAAGCTTGTTTGTCTTATAAAGCCAATATGGGCAGTGGAGAAAGTTATGAACTGATCCTATTGCTTGCTAGTGTTTGATTCTGTGCCTGTCATTTAATCTTGGTATTCATCCGTACGGACCTGCTGTACATTGGAACGCAATGTACTGAATTCTATTTTGTGTAAGGCAGGTCCCTGTGGTGTTTCAGATAACACTGTGAGAGGCTTGGTAATTATTGTCATGGTGACCAGAATATATAGTGAACCCTCACAAAAGATAACTGTCTATCTATCTTGAGATATCAATTCTAATTTTTTCTCAGAGGCGCTAATATGTGGCAAAGGTAAGCCATACCCCGGCAAGGTCTCTGTTTTTTGATAATGGACAAGTAGGTTGCTGGAAACAGGAGTCTTTTGATAGTATGCAAAGAGATTTAAATAGTTTCCTTTATTGGCAGACTATTTACCTTGTATGTTTTATAAACATATAAATGTGAGTGTTCATCTGTATATTTTAACAAGATAAATGACCTAAGAAAGGTTTTTGTTGTTATGAGCTTTGTTTTGTTTTTTAACATTGATTTTGCACCAGCTATACGGAAAACTGAAAAAGAGTAGTACAAAAAGAGAAGAAAATACAACACTAGTGCTGGCCATAAGGATCCTGGGGAGGTATTTAATACTATTGCAGCTGTCCATTGCTTCAGCTGTTAAGCAGCTGAAGGGCTACTCACATCTGAGGACTTGATTTGACCAATCATTGGAAAATAAAAGATACCTGAGTGAAACAAAATTCCACTGGGAAGTGCTGTGACAGTAAAAACCCCTTGCATGGAAATTTACCGTCATTGTATCACCTACAGACCCATGTGGAGGGGGAGTCTTGGGGTCTCTGAGCTATGGTGAAAGATGCAGTGAGCAGCAGTCTCAGCAGACATCTTCACAGAGAAAGAATGCATGGCAGAAGAAACAGACAGCAGATGACTTGCCTGCAGACACTCAGCAGGTTAGTAGCTAGGTTTCTTGGCTAGCAGACCCATTTTGTCCTGAACTAACTCTCAGGATGTGATTTTTTTTTCTCTGAAGTTTTTGGGGAGGAAAATAGGCTCAGATCCTAGATACAAAGTTTGTTGAGCCACTAGCCTACAAACTTAGTTCACAACAACCATGGTATTTTTTAGTCATGAGTTTGTTATACAGGTTGAATTAGTGCTGCACTTGAAAGGATGCACTTGTCACAACGATGCAATACATCCCTATAAAGCTACATCAAAGCCTAGTGAGTTCTGTGTTAGAATAGCCTTGTGAAACACTACAAGGTATTGTTATTGGAAAATTATTCTTAAGTAGTTAGAGATCATCAGCAGACAGCTCTGTCTTGAACGACACCCACTTTGTACTAATAACAGAAATAAATTTGCCACCTTGCTCTCCTGAAAGCTCCTCCTCCTCCTCTTCCTCTATTTATGATGAAAAGATGAAATACAGGCAAGTAGGAAGAAATCCTGGAGCAAGGGACTGCTGTACTCAGTTCTCCTGAGTTAAGTCTTCTTGTGACAATGTGTGTTGTAACTGTTTCCCTGGCCCAGAACATTAAGTTTCACACTTCAGTAAGAGCGCTGAAGTCTGAGGACCACCTGAAGTGAAGGATTTTGATCAGGAATTAAGCAGATGTTTATAATAGGATAATGTTAGAAGGAAATACTTGAGATGGGCAAAAACCATTTATTTTAGCAAAGGATAAACTCCTACATTGCTGCTTCAAATCTGGATCTGGCCAGCTTTTCACAATGCTGAGGCAGCCTTAAGCTTGACTGTATGGTAAGATTTGGCAAGAGGGAGTGGTTGGATGTTGATGCCATGACCAGAAGCCCAGGAGTTACAAGCTGATAGTTTCTCTGTCTGTGGTGTTATCCACTGGAAATCTAAAAAGGTGGCCCACACCATCATTTTATAAGTTGGGTAAAAACAGATCTTGAATGCTTAGGGAGGGTTTTGCAGTGTTTGCAGCAGGTGCAAGGGGAGAATCCATGCAAGCCAGCCCTACTACCCTGTCTGTCATCTTTCTGGTTCTTTGCAAGAAGTACAGATTAAGCATTTCTTGCTCCCTTCACAGGCAGATTGATGACTTTACAGATATCAATAATGAGCAGCAGTGACAAAGCATATCGCTCTGTTCCTGTGTTCGTGCATTATCTGTTAAAATACAGTAAATGAGTTGCTGAGGATCAACATTGGGGATTGACCAGCCTCTTGATTTTATGCTTCTATAATGCTACTGTGCTCAGTAATCTGCCTAAACTGGAATTCTACAAAAGGGGCTTTGATTTTGTTTTATCTTTCACTAAGGGCAGAGGCCTAATAGTTACCAAATGGAAGCATATACTAATGTATAGATAAATAAACTTGTTCATCTATAAGAAGAAAAACATCACTGATCCTGGTATATTTACAGTGCTGCTTGAATCTGGGTAGATTTCCTTACTTTTATCACTAGCAAGACAAAAGTAGCCATCAGGAGCAAGAGATGTGCAAGACTCTGGAAGAAAACAGGGTATATTAATGAAATGTGCTCAGCAGAGAGCCTATTACAGTATCTCTCCTGTGCCACTGCAGAGCTAAAAGTGATTGATAATAACCTTGTAGTTACTGTACAATTTGCCTACAATTTTATAGTTTCAGTCATGGCATTGATCTACAGTTAAATGAGATAATTCCTGTGTGCTATCTTGCCAGTCTGCCAGGAGCAATGTACCAATTGTATCTGTAAAGTCACTAAAAATGAATACCTGCTTGAATCCAGGGTTTAATAGAGAAGTTTTAGATAGTTACGTTATTAAATTGTTATAAAGAACATTCTTAAGTTTGTAAGAGAAATATGATGAGGACTATCTAAACCTCGAAATTTCTATCGGTAATGCTGCTTTTATCAGCAGAGTGTTTTATAGCCTCTGCTTTCTACCTTTCACTATATGAATGCTGCAAACCATTTTTGCTGAAAAGGAGAAACTTCGTAACTGCAGACTTAGTAATATTAAGTTTAAGACATTGAGAAATATTTTTGTAACTTTTACCAAATTAATCTGAAAAACTGGCAGATAGCTGGAAATACTGAAGGAAAATGGTTTAAAATGCATGATCTTTTCCTCCTGCTTCTATTTTAATCTCAAATATACGCATGGTGAATCAAAATTAAAGTTTGGATCAAAATTCTCTTTTGGACTAGAAACCAGGCACTTCAGCAGAGATGCCTTAAAGCTTTCAAAGATATTGGTGGATCTTCCACCCAGTATCTTTTCAAATTTATTCTTTCAACCAACCCTCAAATTTACAATGAAACAATTGGGTCACAAAACCACACAGACCACTTCCTCTAAGGGTTTGCTAAAACTGGAGTGTGATGAAACTCACGGTCTTCAAAGAGCTCTACACTGCAAGCATGGCTTCTTACTCCTCCCTGGGGCTAATTCGTATTTGCACTGAAGTCTGTTTTTGATATATTAATGCAAAAAGAGGCCTCAAAATGTTTACTGTCACAAAGGGGCATGCTTTCCTGCTGTTAACGTGCTGGTTATAGAAATGGCCAAATGGGCTAGAAGGAGCCAGAAGTTACTGACCCAATAAATTTTGGCTTGCAAGGAGGCTTTGGAGGTACCCTCAGGTTGGCTGTGACACAGCTTTATAATTTACAAGGTTTTGTTTTCATTATTTCAGGCAATAATGCTGTATTTGTGACTGCGAACCTTAGAAAATGAATAATGTGGAAGGGAAGACTTTTGTTGGCTAGCTCTCCCGTGTCATCCAGAAACTGTTGCTATCTCACAGGTGCTCTGTCATGATCCATGTGAAATGAATGAGAGATTTTAGTCCAGCTCCAGCTAGATTAGAGATTTTTTTTTTTTTTTTCTCAAGAACCATTGTCACATGCAGTGCTGCCTACTGTTAACCTTATTAGGTATCCAACAGCTGCAGTAAGTGTTGTATGTTGAAGCTAACCTGAGATCTGCATTATTTATATGTTCCTTCAAATGTCACCAGGCACCCAGAAATCATAGGTGGATTTGTTAGTTTTGAAGTTTTCTACAAATAAGCAAATAAAAGTCTATTAAACCACAGAATTAATGATGAAAAGCTATACATTCTTCTTTTATTCCTGTCAGCCTCCTCATAAATCCGCAAAGAAGGAAATAAATGATATCATTTTCCTTATTTATTATTGGAATTTTGTTAGCACCAATAATATGTTAAACACTGACTTTATCTCTGAAAAATATTGTTTCCTCCCTGAGTATTTTCAGTTTAAGACTTATAGGATTTGAGTATCTAATTATTCAGTTATGATTTACCTACTGCCAAAAATATGCTTGCTTTTTTTTTTTTTTTTTTTAATAGAAATCTGAGTCCAAGGTCCTGATCTTCCCAGCTCTTAGGCTTGTACAACACCACAGTGAAATTTCCATTTGCCAAAGAGGATTATTCACTGTGGTAGACTTAAGTGTGTGTGAAAGTGTTGGCAGGGTCAAAGTCTCTAAGGCTCTGCTCCTGTAGGCTCTTATACACAAGCATCACTGGGGCAAGAAATGCACAATGGCCCAAATCAGCCAAATGCTTTAGAGAATGTGTGTTGTTTTCATTAAACTCTCAGCAAGATATTCTTCAACCAGCTTGAAAAAAGTGTTAGACACCTCATTTCTCTATGAGTTGGTGGGGGTCATTTCAAGTTTGCCCAGGCCCATGTCCAGGAGGCTTTTGAAGATCTCCAAGGAGGAGATTACAGTCACTGTGGTCAACCTGTGCCAGTGCTCAGTCACCCACACAGTTAAGTGTTTCCTGGTGTTCAGACAGAACCTCTTGTGTTCCAGTTTGTGCTCAGTGCCTTTTGTTTTGGCACTTGGCACCACTGAGAAGAGCCTGGCCCTGTCCTCTTTGCACCCTCCCTTCAGATATGTATAGACATTGATGAGATCCCCCCTTGAGACTTCTCCAGGCAGAACAGTCCCTGCTCGCTCAGCCTCTCCTCATAGGAGAGGTGCTCCAGCCCCTTGGATCGTCTTGACGGTGCTCCATTCCAGTATGCTGATATCTCTTGTGCTGGAAGACCCAGAGCTGGGCACAGCACATTAGATGTGGACTCACCAATGCTGAGTAGAGGGGAAGGATCATCTCTCTTGACCTGCTGGTGATACTTTGCCTAACCCAGCTGAGAATACTGTTACTCTTCTTTGCAGCAAGGGCACATTCCTGACTCAGGTCCAACTTAGTGTCCACCAGGACTCTTAGATTCTTTTTGCAAAGCTGCTTTCCAACAGGGTAGCCCTCAGCACTTACTGGTGTCTGGGGCTTTTGCTCCTCTGGTGCAGAACTTTGCTCTTGTCCTTGCTGCCCTTGACTATCTGAATGCAGTCACAGAATCTAGAGGAAAGTGAAAGCAGTCAAAATCAGTGCGTATATTAGATCTGGACTTACCTATAAGTTGCTGCAGATGGAAGCTCTACTAATAATCTGACGTGACACTATTTATGGGAGCTCAGGTCTGTATGTTTGAACTACTTGCTGATGGTAAGAGTAAGAAAGTTGTCTTACTTGTGCAAGTAATAGGACTACAAATACTACCTCTCAAGACTGACACAAGATTGATGACATAGTAATCTCTTCTATAAAATTCCGTGAGCTTGCTTAGGGTCATCTCATTTTCCATCTCCTGAGATTAAAGTATCCACATCAGGAAAAAAAAAAGAGAAAAGACCTGACTGACCATCTGAATGTTGAGCATGAAGCCTCAGGAAAAAATAGCATTTTATTTTGTTTTGATGGCTGAACTGGAAAGCAAATGAACAATTAAACCTGTTCAAAGACTGAATGAAATCAAATTTGATGCTGCAGAAATAAAACCTTTTCTGAATTCCCAAGGTAATTCAGTGGACTGAGGAAAACAAAGCACTTATATATGATAAAACTCATGAGAGATGCACAACTCTGCTCTCAGAACAAACTGAAAAGTGCTTTCATGTTAAGAAATAGTTCCAAGCATTGTCTTCTGAATGCTTATGCATTTGGTCAAAGGATTTTCCCCCTGATGTATATCACTTTGGCAAACTCTTCTGAAGATGTGTTGGCATCTCAGAATTTAACAGCAGTGTTCATTAGGTCAGAACACAGCAGGACTGTACATGCCAACAGCTGTTAATGCACCGGTCAGCTGCAACAGTACTAAAAAACCACCAATGTGGATGTCATATTGAGCTTTGTTGAAATGGGACTTATTTACTTTATTATTTTGGTCAGGGCATACAGATACTTACAATTTAAAGTGTCTTCTTCACAGAGGATCATCCAGAAAAATGTTGAACAAGCTGTTTTAAAAGCCTGATTTAGCACATTGAGGCTATACGTAAGATTCAGACAGTGTTTCAAGAAGTTGGACACATACTGAATAAAAATGAATGTAAACTGAGAAGAAACAACATCCACTTTCAGGAGTGCGTAATCACTAGTGTCATCTGCAGAATGGCAGATCTAACAGCTCAGGCATTATTGGGGTATAATTAGTTTCTAAGACAAATGCATACTTTACATGGCTAAAGTTTCAAGCTTTACTTTTGAGCTAGTACATTCAATGAACAGATGTGAGAACAAGCTATTCAGTGAGATTAATGAAATCCTGATTCTCCTATTTTTAACTCAACCATTATTATAGCTGAAGTACCATTCTGCAATGAATTGTCCCATATCTTAAAGAGGCAAGCAGTGAAAGAAGACCTATTTGTCAGGCACACTGTCTGACTGAGAAAAAATCTACCCTTAAGTTCTAAAAATAACCTAAATATTTAAATACCTTAAAAGATTTTATAATAGACCTTTCTATGCTTATCAAAACCCCAAACAGATTCTCTTAATTACACTTGCAATGCATCAATATTTACTTAATGTACTGATCATATTCAATCTACCATAGCTATGGTAACAACATTGTCACTGGTAGATGGACTACAAAGAAACCATCTGCTCAAGACAGGTGTCTGGGAGCATGACTCCAGGTGTAAAACATGCGGTAGCAACCAGCTGGCTAAAATCTGTTTGATTTGAACACAGTTTTGACAGCTTTGTGATCAGTACTGGGAGAGCTCACCAGGAGACTAGGTGGATCCTGATAATGCTATGCACTGACAGTATAAGCAATAGATTACCCCAGGAACTGAGAATGAAAGAAAGATCTTTTGGTGCTTCCTGAAAGCTTGAAGACTGATATTCCCCAAGGGCTGAGCAAGGATGTTACCGAGATCATCAGATACAGACTTTACATTCACCAGTATATGATTCACCTAGGCCATTTGTCTCAACTGGAAGTACTTACTGTCCCATGTGGTAGGTCAATAAGATCAGAGCAATTGCGATTAATTGCTTATATCTTCAAGCTTGTCATAACATTACGGGTGGTGATCCGTATCATCTGGTTGGGATGAAGTATCCTCTTGTGTCACCACTGTGCTTTGAGCCAGGAGGCCTTGAAAAATAAAGTGATGTAGGCTCAAAACTGGCTACAACTCAAAATTCCTCTCATAGTTTGTTCCCTGCTTGCAAAAGACTGTGTCACAACAGATCTACTCCAAACTCCTGCAGGGTGTATGGAGGTTCAGCACTATCATGAAGGCCAAAGGTGGCATTGTTCTACATTCATGAACAGATATGTCCATGCCCCAATTCTGATAGCTCCTCTAAGCCATAGGTTTAGGATCCTCATCAAGAGCAATCTTGGATAACAGGAGAAATTACAACACACAACTCTAGCAGTGCATCTGAGCTGCTGGAGTCTGGATCTGGTCTTATAGACCTCTTGAAGAGATTTTTGCTCTGAAACCCTTTGTCGGCGGTCCCCCGCCTTCCCCCACAAGCTGGGGTAAGCCATGTGACGTGTCTAACCAAACTCCACATTGTTTCCTTGATAGGCATGCTGTTTACCCAGCATACAGTAAAAAAGGTAGCATTCACAGCATGAAGGAGGGAGAAGGAGGAGTTGGCAAACAATTTGAAGGTCACTTTTCTGCTCCCTTTCTTTCATGTTCAAGCCGAAATAAGGGATAGCATGTACTTTATTTGGTTTACGCAAGAGTGTTCACATTAACAAACATTTATTTTCCAATAAATTACACCATTTATTTTCCAATGTAAAATAACTTGAGGAGTTATGTTAAAAGAAAACCAGCAACAAATCTTCTCTCTCTTAACTGACTTTCTTCTCTCCCATACACAGTTTTTACATTGTTTTATGAGTTTTGCAGTTGTGGAACATTTCTAGATTTAGATTGCACATAGTTCTTTCTCATCTAATTTAGTTCCAGTTTCTATGTGAAAGCCAGTATATTTTAAGAGGCAATACTTGGAGAATTTTAGGTCACCTGAGCTGTAGCTGTAAGTTAAGCCATAGTTCTGCCATACAGGCGCAGAGTACATTTTTATGTTCATCTTTTTAATAGTATCCTAAATAAACAGAATACATTGAAAATAACTAACTACTCTCTCCAGAATAGTTCCTTTAGGAGCATCAAAAAAAAGTGTTAAGGATACTGTCACAATCACCACAAGGGAAGAAAATGTACAAGGACTGCCACAAAAGTAATGCTCCCTATTTTACTCTGGTGGCCCGCAACAACAGAGGTGGATTTTAGTGCTATGGCAGTCAAGGTTGACTCTTTCCACCAATATTCCATTACATTTTGTTGCCGTGCAACAGATGGCAGCAGAGGGACAGTCTGACACAATGGTGTCTGACATGGAAGTGTGGATGAAGCAAAGGTATGGAACTGAATACCTCCATACGGATAAAATGGCACCCATTGACATTCACTGAAGTTTGCTGGATGTTGATGGAAACCAAACAGTGGATATGAGCACAGTGAGGTGGTGGTTGTGCATTTCAGCAGCGGTGACAGGGATAGCAGGGCACCTCCGCTGGTGCAGATTATTACAAGCATAGCATGCAGACTCTTGTTCATTGCTGTCAAAAATGCACAGCTAATGGTGGTGCCCATATTGGGAAATAGTGTTTTGTTGCTGAGAATTTGCTCTATGAATTAGTGTTACTGTGTTCTTTATTGTAGCTTCTATGAAAAAATAGAAAAGATGCATTTCTTTCAGAGCAACCTAAATATAATTGCCACATAACTGGGAAAAAGATATAGGAGGCAAAACCACAGTTGTGGTTTGGTGGCCATCAGTGATATGGCACATCCACCTATGTACTTTAAACAGTTGTGAGATAATCTGTTACATACTAATATGAACATGTGTTGCAGGCCCTGACTTCCACAATGCATTGTACAATGATTGAATATGAAACATTTTCTGCTTTTAAACATTTCTTGGTGTATGAGCAAAGTATTGCCATCACTGTTTTCCATGATGCTTACAAGGATGGCTTTACATTTATTTTTCTGCAAGCTGATTTTTAACATTGATCCAAGGAATAACAGGCTGAGGTTTGTCTAGATACTCTCTTCTGACCTCTCATTTTTTGGATGGGCTTAAAAGGCTTTATAAATGCCACAAAGGCATAGCTCTGAAGACCACTGGAGCACCAGGCAGGTCCTGTAACTCCGTTCCTCTGGAGAGAACACTGAAATTGAGCAGATGTAACAAAAATGCTTGAAAAATGCTATAAGCACAAGGGAATATACAATTCTAACCTCATAGCTTGGTATTGATACAGCTTGTTGCTTGAAGTTGCCTGGTGACCAGGGAGATGAGCCAAGGAGAGCTCTCAGACCTCTGTAGGCCCAGCAGTTTCAGTGCCCACGAAGAAGGATGGTCTGTGGATGGGTGCAGGAGGCAGAATTGGGCATTTTGTATTGCATAAATTTTATTTTGGTACAAGGGACTACATGAACTTACAAGTCTACTCGCCCCTTAACTTCTGCTGCCCCCAGTGAAATGAGGAAATTCAAAATCCAAACTCACTTTTTGTCAAAACAATCTGAAATCTCCCCATTTGATAACTTTTATAAATACTTGTACTATCAGGATTCACACTTTCTTTCTGGTGAATCCAGCTTTCAGCTCCTCCCTGGTATATTTTTCAATATTGACAATAAGCCAAAACCCCAAAGGCCGAATCAGGTTTGATAACCACCAGTGTGCAGTTTAACACAGCTGTGAGTGAATTCAGTGTCAGAGTTTTGAAATTAAGTCAGATTATAAAAAATAAATGGGGAAGCAATAAATGGGGCAGAATAGTTTCGTTCTGACAAAACACATTAGCTTCTAGCGGGCAAGCTGAAATACTTACATACTCGTACCTCTGTGTACATTTATCTTTATACATCTGAGAAGGTAAATTCTTGGAGAGATTCAAATGTTAGAGAAATATCTGTTAGAATAGGAATGCATTTTACTAGTAAAATAACCCACTTCTCCTTCACTCCTGCTGTTACAATCCCCACTGTGGCCTGGAAACCAGATGATTTTGAAAAACAAGAAGCCTGATTCTGAACTCATGTATGATTGAGTAAATCTGGAGTAAAGCTTCCAAACAGCATGGAGTGGCTTCAAACTTACACCCAGCTTCTGAGATCAGAATCCACTCTGAAGTATTTAATTCCTACCAGTGCGATGTCCCGCTGCTTCACTGAGGCTGCTGTCTGCCACACACAGCATTTTCTGTCATTCAGTAAGAGGAAACACAGTGTGAGCTCTGCAGCTGGACCTGCACACTGATGCTAGGAAGGGCAGCACAGCAGCCAGAACTTGAAAACAATTTATTTTGAAATTCTTGCTCCCCCTCCTCAGCCTTCTCTGCAGGGCCACAATTACAGGAAATGGGGCAGGATACTTTCAGACCGAGGGGAGCCAGAACAAGGCTGGAAGTGGATCAGGAGTTCAAGGGGAGACTGGACAAATACTTGGACCCTTTGAGGGTTACAAATAGGCAAACCACATCAAACTCAGGAAATTCCCTGAGCTGAAAATAGTTAGAGACTGAAAGCATTTGGATGAAGCAGCTAGTCTGGCTCTATCCTTACTCTTCCATGGTGTCTGCTTACAACAATGGTAAAGAGGAGATACTGACACACATTTTGACCTCAGTCTGAGTGGCTAATATTTAATTTATTGGCAGAGAAGACCTGAGGACTGAGGGAGAAGCAGCCAGGAGAATGGTGCAGTGAGGGGTGCCTCATTCAAGATTCTCTGTCAAGAGTTACAGGACATTTTTTTCTTCTTTTCATTTGGTTTCAGTTCAGATTTTCCCACATTACATTGAACTTATGTTCACATTGACTTCAGCATTCAGATTTCACTCTGTTGAGTAGATTCCATCTGCAGTTTGGCAGACCTGCAGATAATTAGCTCTTCCTTGTAATTAAATTTCCAGTTAATGTCCCATTAAGATAAATGAGAAGAATTCGCATCTTCTGCTTAAGTGGTGATTTCACAAAATGCGGAATTTCATAGACTTTGAACAAACAAGCACTTCCATTTGCTAAGGTGAGACACATTTGTAATATAGTAGCAGATCTTAAAAATTTACGTCTTCTGAAGATTTTTTTCGCACAAGAACTTCAGTGCTCAGCAGATGAGCCGTCCAGGGGAAGAGTAGAACCTGCATTGGGTTAAGGAACCTGAGCAACAGGTTCTTGCATCAGTTCACATTTGCTTTCTCATGCAATCAATGTCATGGAAACCAGAATTTTCACAGGTAGATGCTAACCGCACTTCCCTGTCCAACCTGAGGCAACTGAGGCCTGGTTTCTGCAGCTGAGCGTTCACCAGCATGGCTGAGAGCAGCAGACGAGGTGAGCGGGCAATGCCACCGGCACCGGAGGCACAGCAAGGAGATGGGATGTGCAGGAAGGAGAGGCAGTGGGGGGAACCTCACCGATACCCACTCATTTTCTGAGTCCATGTGGACAACAGCATGTTTCACTTTACCAGCATGTAAAATGTGAAGAATAAGACTTACCTTCCCCTGCATGATACATTGAACAAAGGAAATGCCACCTAAGACTAAGTACTCAGAAAAAAGCAGGCCTCAAGGTGCAGGTGTGTCTGAAAAACAAATATAATACAAACATCATACACACTGCCTAAAGAGTAAAAAACTCTCTGCTGTGAAGCTCTGGGAAACAAACCCTTCCCCCTTTATGTATTTCATGAGAAGAGAATGGAGAGATGGAGCTGAGAAGGCGTTAGGGTTCTGTATTTTGCATTTGAACTATTACTAAAAGTATTTTAAAGTACACTTTATGATTTTTGCCACTAATATCTGAATGTGTACTGGTGATTTTGTACTGGCTAAATACACCATTGTTTCAACCCAGGCCACTCAGGGATGCCCTATATTATTTTCTGTTCTGTTCTGTTCTGTTCTTGTATACAAACAGAGCAGGAGAAAAATGCCTGGGAGACTGGCAGTTCTAGTTACCCACGGACATAAAAGACCCCTCGGTAGCAAATCTTTGTGTTAAAGTCTCTTGAGACATGCATTGTACCATTTTTGGGCAGATTTTTGGAAAGGAGAAAGATCTCATTCAACAATAAATGGTTAGATGTGTACTGTGAGCTCTGAATGAGCAAAAGCTGTTGGATTAAGAACAGAATGCTTGGGGTTCTGAAATTCTGGAGCAAGCAAAGAATTTTAGTAAAATGTAATAAAGGTACAAATTTGCACGTTCTTATAATATGATACAATGTATTTGTAGCTCAATCAGCTGTAGATTATTTACCTGAAGTGTGGGAACTATTCATCAAGAGTAGCAGTATTTAATTACCTTCTTAAAGCCAAATGAGATTTCCTCAAAAAGCTTGTGATATGAGCACATAGAGCATATGCATAGAGCAGTCCTTCCCTAAAAGTTATCCTGCTGGCTGGACCCTTCATTTTTCACCATTTGCTGCTTTCCCTAAATGATCAAACCTCAATCTGTTTAGATAACAGGTTTTAGCACTTCACTGCCTAGCACAACTCCAAGAAATGAGTAGAGTTGATTAATGTTTTCTTTCTGCGAAGCCCCAGATACAACAGCGAAAGTTGTTTTGCTTGTGGTTTCAAATTTGGGGAAGAGAATGGACCGGAGGGAGAAATCTTTGTCAAGTGAGAGATGGCGCACTAAGTTTTTAGCTATTGATTCACCATTGAATTGTCAGCTCTTGTGAAGAAGTTTTAGGTTCTGAGGCTGGGCATAAGGCAGGGAACACAGCCATCTAGCGGCAGACGCTAACACCCTGCTCGCGTGCCAAAAAAGATCCCCAAAGCAGAAATTTGCTCTGTTCTTACAGGAGTGCCGTTTCCTTTGCTGTTTATTCTTCCTTAGTCTGTATGCCATCGAAATATTCATTCAAGCTCACAAATAAGCTGCATGTTGGGCAAAGCTCAACATGTTCTGCATGCTGTTGATTTTTTGAAGATCATTCAGTCTGATGTGCTATCTGTTTTTATTTCTGTAGAAATGGATGTAGCTATAATGTGACTTTCTGCTTTGTTTTGATTTTAATATTCTTATTCAAGCTCTGAGCAAGGATAAGCTAATGCTGTCTCTAGTTTCATGAAAATACTTATTTTTAAATATGCATTTTGAACTCTAATAGTATGCCTACAGCAGAGTCTGCCTACAGACTGTCATGACTTTTTTACATAGCATCCCCATTGTAATCTTTGGAAAAACCTGACGATGAACATCAAACTAATTGTGTTGTTGTGAGCATATACAGAAATTACCTTGTGAGGGAGAAAGCAGTTAAGAATTATAGCCATGACTGAAAACAAATAAACTGCAATTTAATCAGAGGTTCCATGTCCCTTTTAGGCAAAGAGCTCATGAACTAATGTAGTTTTGTTCCTGCCTTTGAAATGATATAACTTTGACCCCTTCTTTGGCAAAAACAGTTCATCTTTACTTTATAGTACTTTGTGAGTTCTATAGGCAAATAATAATTTTCCAAAGTGTTCCTGTCCTGTATGTTAATGAGGCTAAATGAGGATCTTCTTTATTGCCCATGGCCTTTCTCAAGCATTTTCTAACTAGCTCTTCTCCTTTTCCACAGTCCATTGGACTGTGGAAAATGAAGGCCTAATATCATGTATTGGAATCAGTGCAATGGGGAAGGCTGTTAAAATTATTCACTACAAAATCATAGACCCTCATCAGTACCTTCAGCCATTGGTACATTGTGCCCTTGCAAAAATTACCCTGACCTGTAAGGTAAGTTGGCTTGCCAACAGATCACGTAAGAAGGCTACCTTAGGATACAACTGAGTAAAAATCTAAAGGTAATTGTTTCCTTTCAAGTCCTAACTATCTTCCATAATAATGCAAATATTGAGACAAATCAGCAGTTTCCTATCATTTGGATTTGTGCTTCCAATCTGTTACATGGAAGTAACCCATTCCTTCTTCTGTTTTATTTATTTATTTTTGAAATTTTGTTTTCACAAACATTGCTATAAATCTAATTGAAGTAGTTTAAAGAAATGTAGTTACTGCAGCTTGCGCTCTCAAGAACCAAGAGAGAATTTGGATTTGTATTTATTTGAGGAGGCCTGCAGCTTTGATTGAGATAGCACTTAGCTTGGTTCTGTATTGATACAGTATGAGAATCAAAACCTGTGATTCTTCTCTGATTCACTGCAGTTTTTATTTAGTCAGTCAGTTCTTAATCAGACTGTCATGCAGACATAATGAAGTTTGAAGCAAGATGATCCCTATTGATATAGGTAGGTTGTCAATATATAGGTTGCTCTGAAACTCATGAAGTCTTCCCTATATACCAGCAGCTATGTCTATCTTGTTATATGTAGACTGATGTGTACCTCCCTCTCGTCATGTCCTTAAAATATTCTCCAAAATATTAAAAGCTAAATTTTCAGCATTGTTTGGGCCTCCCCATGAATACTCTGCTATATGACTCTCACAGAATATTCATTTGTAGCTTTTTTTTCTGAAAAGAATGCAATGTATTTGGACTGGAAAACCCTTTATCACGCTTTCACTCTGTATATACCTTTTTTTTCCTTTCTGCTGGAAAGGTGCATGTGGCAATTAAGCATTTTACAAGTAAATATACTGGTGCAGTAAATGCCAAAGCAAAGATATCTGTCTAGAGCTTTGGCTTGAGTTTCTGAAGGCAGCAAAGAGTGCCACTCCAAACTGTCTTTAAAGATTGCAGTAAAAGGTTTATGATCTGTATCTGCTAGCATGGGTGACTCGTAACAAATGTACTCCAAAGGTGTAGTGCCATGTCCAGCACTGATTGCTCCGACAAATGAGTACTCCTCTTCACTAGAGTCATTTGTAATCATATAACAGCTTGACTTTCTGTCTGGAAAGGCACAGTTTTGTCAGACTGGTTTATGCCACTACATCTCTCACAGCATTTTCAGAGACTGTGACAGCTGTTGGTTTCATATTTACTCCCACACTTTTCTGCACTTTAAACAAATGTTGCTTCTATTTCTTTACCGTGAATGTTCTAGATACTGTTAAAGCTTTCTTTCCTTTAAAAAAAAGAAAAGCAACCAAAACAACAATGCGTATTATGAACACACGTATAATTTTCTTTCTTTATAAACAGATTCAACAGCTTTTGCTTTTTGTGTGCTTTAAGATATTCTCATTCTGCTGTTCTGTCTCAGAGGTTATACTAGTTTTGCTGGGTCACTCTTCCAAATTTCTTTTCCTTGTCTTAATGAGAATTTGTGACCAAATAATGCTGTTGGCAGTATATGTGGTACATGAACTGCTTTCAGTAGTTTTTAGGGTTATATCTTGCAAAGAAACAGAAATGTCAGGATCTGGTGCATCATGGATAGCAATTTGGCTCCTCTAAGAGAAAAGATGTAATAGGCTAGAGCCCCTTGGACTGAAGAAGAGGTTATATATGTCTGTAAAAACCTGAGAGAGAGAGTGAATACAACAGCTGCATGAAATTATTTGGTAGGACAATTTAAAAAAAAAAAAATGGAAAATTTACACAACGCAGAACTAAGCTCTGGAACTCATTGCCTCATGATGTTGATAACAAAATTGTAAATGAACTCAAAAAGCGACTGCACATATTAATGAAAGAAATATTCATGGGTACTATTACTAGCCTGAATTTCTGAAGGCAGAGAAGAATGCAGCTTGGAGCTATGAGAAGCAGAAGCTAACAATTGCAAGGGAAATTGGCATTTTTGAAAAAGGTTCTGTGTCTGGTGCTGTAGATGGGCAAAGCATTTCTATTTGTGCAGTGTTGCAAGAACTGGTATCAGATGTCACTGCTTCAGGAGTGGGTAAGGGGAGGGCTGTCTGTTGAGGTGAGCTCATGCACACACACACACGAGTACAGTGCATTAAGCTCTTCAGGTAATCAAGGGAAATTCATTCAAACTATTCTCTCTGAAACTCAGTTTGCTACTTCTGTGTTTTCAGTTCTTGCATCTTTGACAAATTCTGCACTCATGTACAGCTTCTGCAGAATGTTGCCACTTCTATTCTTATTGAAATGATACATCTCCAGTCTTTCAGTTCTCACGAGCCTCACACTTTGTTGTATCCTGTTTGATTTAACACCTCTTATTTCCTGAGAAGAACTGTGCTATGCTACCTTACCTTTACAACCTTGTTTGTCTTCTGAGTTATTTATGGACAGTGAATGAACCTCCATGTAGATGGAAACCTTGTGCTGTTAAGCCTGCCTAGTGTTTGGAAGATGACTGTAAGACTTTGTATTTTTTGTGTAGTTTAAAAAAGCATCTTATCTCTGCTTGTCTCTGGTTTAGCTGTTATCTGTAGCTCTGTTAAGAATGTTAAAGTGATATCAGATTTCAGCATATAATGAAGGGACAGTCCAGTTTCTGTTATCCTGTTTGTTCTTAAATGTTTGAGTTCTGCATATTTTTTAATCTATTTGCAGCATACTCCAGGTAACCATTGTATCACAGTGTGTGGCTTTGTTGATGACTGATAAGATTAACATAAACTTCAGTTGCACTCTTCCTAATGAGAGAATATTTGTTTTGACATCAAGGCTTGTTTTTAAGTTATTTAAGGCAACGTAAAATAAATAATCTGAACATACTAATTCATGATTTTGATTGCTAGAATTAATGTTTTAAATAAGGAATTGACCAGAAAATAAGAAAATACATGTTATTATCTTTTGAAATATTATTTAAATTAAGGTTATTTAGTTTCCTGAAAGCTGACTTTTCAGTGAAAGCTTTCTGTGTGCCAACTATCCCCAATAACTTGAACAATCTGCCAATGAGTGGCAATGCTTCCCTGCCTTTCCCAAGACCTTTCAGCTGTGATAAACAGATACAACTGATACTGAAGATAGGACAAGTTTAGTGACAGCTTTGAAAATTATTATTTAAGCATGTATTTTCCTCAAGCAAAAGACACTCAGTAAATGCCCATAGAGCATGCTCCTATCACCAGGAACAGACTGGCAACAAATATAAGGGAATATTCAGGTGCAGATGGTCAAGCAAAGAACTGGAGATCAAAGAAAGGCTGCCTGCTGTAGAAGGAAAGTCAAAGGTCCTGTAACTCCTGTGAAACTACTTTATTTTTGTACTAATTTGAACAGTATCTTTTCCACTGGGCTATTTTTCTTCTTTGTCATCAAAGACTTTTTCTGACGTTTCTGTCCTTTTTGCCAAACATTCCTCAGCTTGTATTTCTTTTTTATTTCCATGAATCACATCACTGTTTCAAGCTTTCCTTGGTGTCAGAGGCTCTTTTGCAATCAAGGAAAGCACTAGCCAGCGTTGTACAGACTGTACCACGCACTTGCATCAAATGCTGTAACTCAGTCAACCCCTGCAGATCAAGCTTTCAGTATTTATTTCAGAAAATGGAGACAACTACTCTGGGTTCTTCTAAATGAAAAATTAGGGTTTTCCACTTATGTCATGCCTTGACCTGAGGATATTTGTCCGTGGATTTTAGAGATTTTATCCTCATCCATTCTGCTTAATATGCTCTCTCAAATTTTGTATTTCAGTTACCAAGGACTTCATTGTTGCTAGCTGGTATCTTCTGCTGAAGGGGCAGATTGTTATAAAAACTGGGTTCATGTTCTGCTTTCACAAATTGTGGGTAGATCCTGAAAAGATCAGACACTATTGCTGTGTAACTACTGCCAGTTTTTACCAACGTGACCTTCTGTCTCTAAATAGAATGATTTTATCATTCCTGAGGAAGATCTACAAATAAGTTTGAATAGAAAATCTATACTTATTACCTAAAAACCATGGACTTTCTGGTGTAGTGATTGCAACTGAACAGTAAATATGCTGCAGCTACTCTACAGCTTCAATGAAGATATACTTTCTGACACTTCTGGTTGGCTCTTACTTGACTGAAAGTATTTATAACACAAATTCCTTGAAGTTGAAAAAAAAGCAGAATCATGAAAATATGTGTATCAAGCATGAAATTCAAGTGGTGAAAGAATTAAAGCCACGAAACTTATTTTCTGCAATAACACCATAATTAATTATGCCATAATTGTCTATTCCTATCATCTCACTATCTCACCATGCCGTGAATGCTACTGGATAAATGCAATTGAAATGTCAGCCTTTACATGAATTTGTGATACAATGTATATCAGAACTCATTATATGAATGATCAATACAATAGAAGTAGTTAATCAGAAAGCAATCTGTATCATATCTGTATCCTACCTGTGCAACCTGCTGTAGGGAACCTGCTTTGGCAGGGGGTTGAACTTGATGATCTCTTGAGGTCCCTTCCAACCCCTACAATTCTGTGATTCTGTGATCATCCAAAAGAGAAACGTAAACCTTCTCCTTGTGTTTATGAGTCCATACAGCCAAATAAAGAAAAAGGAGACTAGAGATAAGTTTTAAAGGTAATTTCTCCATATAGAGTGCCTTCTAGTCTTATTATTTCGTGAAGTGCTTGTCTCAAAGTCAAGCATTATAGTAAATGTTATTGATGGTTGCTTTGACAAGCAGAGGATTTGTGGTTAAATAATTTCACAGAAGTGACCCAAAGAATGTTGCTCTTACATGTCACAGCTCTGAAAGTATTCAGGCTGGAGTAACAATTTACATGTGAAGTCATCATTTTCTTCTATGTAATTTCAGAATTTCTGCGTAGACACCATAAAGGAATTGTGCTCAAATCAAGATGCTGATGTTTTGGAATTACAGGTTAATTGTCAAAATGATCTGGTGCATCGTGACAATGAGAAGGACATGACTGGGAAAGCTACATTAGTGGAAACCAGTGTCATTAAAGGTCAGTTAAAATTTATGGATTGAGATATAACAGAGCTTAACCCCAGCCTTGATAGATAACTTAAATACAGGATTATTTTGTGTGATTTCATTTGGAATATATGGATCAGTCAAAAGTGATGAAAAGTGAACATTTCTGCTCTTCCTCCATAAATGCTGTAAGACATATTCATCCAAGCTCTCAACAGCAGCATGGTATTAAACTCTGTTTGACACTGTAACATGAATATTCAGTAGTTTTTAGAAACAGACTTGTGTGGAAAGATGCACTTTCTTATTTGCTAGTAATCTACACATCTTCTGCTACAGAAAATGTTAATTCCAAGAAGTATTAAGCATAAGAAAGCAATTTACATTAAAGATAAGATGTCTTCAACTCACTTTTTTTTATTATCTTGAGAAAAGATGATATTGAGCAAATTACTTGTCTATTAATTGTTTTTAAAGTCACAATTTGCTTGGATTTCACAAGTATACTTGATAACTAGTTAGGTTTTCTACTTCTCTTTCCACATTTTACTTTTTTCAGAACATAGTGAAGTTGAGTAACCGGATGATGTGAGGACAAATCCAGAAGACTTTGAAGCTCATATAAAAAACTCAGCTGATTTCATTCATCTGTCTGTCATGGGTTATGTCTGAAATATGAACACATCACATTAATTACAACACTGGAACATTTGGAAGATTAAGGCACAAATACTCACCCTCACAGCATTTGTTTACTGATAATTGATATCAGTACAAGAACTTCCCACAAAATTCCCCCTTTATTTCCTTCTCATTCAGTGTGCAAGACTCCTAAAAAGGACTATTTATCTGAAACTATGCAAAATTTTTTTTTATATTTAAAAAGTACTGTAGCGTATTGAATATTCAGTGATCTGTACTGCTGTAGAAGCTGATTATTTGGGAACAGTTTTTCTAATGGCGTTTAGATTTATAACTGGCTGCTTTGAAAAATAATCTCATATTTGTTATTTTGTTGCTTTGAAAAACCTCCCTGTAGGCTCCATTTTGTTACAACTTAATGATCTGATTATATTTTATAGTGGTAAATGGTGAAGCTTCCACACTGGCAGCTAAAGATAATGGCACCCTCTGTTTAAACTCCAGGGCAAAATTATTGTCAAGATGGGTAAACGGTGTACTCTCTTGCGCCAAGGGAGCTACCTGCACGTCACTAGAGCTTGACTTCAACAACTGATATCCATGCTGTAGGGATCAATTGAATCACCTCCATGGGTGATTCTGTCTCCCTGGGGAGAGGCATGTGTGAGCAGTGGAGAGATACATAACCTGAAGAAAATGTGACCAAGGCATCCCTACAGTAAGCTAGGCTTAAAATTTGTGGTGAGGACTGGCTTCTTCACAAGCACAGGACTCAGTGCCTGTGAAGGTGCTGCACTTTGATGGGTTTAGACCCCTCACAGACCTGGAAAGCCACACAGGCTGAAGTCACATAATGGTTTTATAGTCAAGATTTTCCAAAGATTTTTCTGAACTCCGCAGATCAGTTTCTGTAGTGAGAAGTGGTGTCAAACAGTTGCTTCCTGTGTCTCTTACAGGAACTGTGCAGTAGTTTCTAAACTGAGATCAGCTGGCTGAGAAAAGAAGTTTGGAGCTTTCTAAGAGTTTGGTTCAATAACATCATTAAGAAGTGGCCGAACCACGTTCCTCTTGTGAGAGCATTTGTTACTGCTTGTGCTTCTGTATGAAACTGCCTGGTGTTTCTGCTTGGTTTGGCTGCTACACAGTTATCTTTTCTTTCTGTACAGTGAGAATATCTAAGACAGGAGGGGGATGGCCCCATACCAGATACTAGCTGAAATATCAATTCAAATTATCTAGAGCCACAGTTTTCTTTGAAACTTGCTTACCGACCTTAAGATCCTCACAGTTAATGTAGGGCCTGCTGTTCTCCTCCTCAACAAGGAGGCTTCCCAGACCATTTCCAAATCACTATTAGGGGTACTTGAACTATAAGTGTAGTGTTCAGATGTTCTATATTTTCAATCAAAGACAAACTTGGACTTTTTGCAGCTGTTCATGTTTTAGACCTTCTACTTATTGTGACTCAGCAGGATAGCAAAACAAGGTATCATTTCTAACTTGCTTGCCTTCTTACTCTTTATTCTTTCTAGTCCAGTAACATTAGTCTTTTGTCCATCCCATGAAGCCTTATTTGCCCTTGATAGACCTTTTCCAGAATCTCCAAGAGAACTTTGTTTGCTGTTTTTCACTTTTCATAGATCTATTTTTCTTAGCCATTTAGAGAGCAAGACATGCAAAGAATGGCTGAGGTCCCTTGGTTTGTTCAGCCCAGAGCAGAGGAGGCGGAGGGGAGGCCTCATGGCAGCCGACAGCTTCCTCATGAGGGGAGTGGAGGGGCAGCGCTGAGCTCTGCTCTCTGGTGACAGTGACAGGGCCCAAGGGAATGGCATGGAGCTGTGTCAGGGGAGGTCAAGTTGGGAATTGGGAAAAGATTCTTCACCAGAGTGAAGACCAGGGTGGACAGGCCCTGGAACAGGCTCACCAGGGCACTGGTCACAGCCCCAAGTTGCCAGAGTTCAAGGAGCATTTGGATAATGCTCTCAGACATAGGGTTTGAATTTTGGGTGGTTCTGTGTGGAGCCATGAGTTGGACTTAATGACCCTTGTGGGTCCCTTCCAATTCAAGATATGCTATAACTCTGTGATTCTAATCCTTTATTTGTTTTTAATTCCAAAACACTCTAATTGACAAGACAGCTTTTTCTAGTGACTTTTTCTAGTTTTATATTATCTTCTTTTCAGTGTTCTTCTGTTAAGATACTAACCTTTGGTTTGCTAACTCTTCTATGAAAGCCCGGTTTTCGTATCTACTCAATTGTAATGGTCAATTATTGATTTAATTCTTCCTTATTCCAATGGAAATATTTCTTTCAAACTTCAGATATTAGCCATGCTTTTTTTCTTTTTCTATCCATTTTCTATCTCTATTTTTTCCTATCCATTTCCCTGAGTTTATGGCTAGAGACTCATGCTTTGCAAATAGTCCTAGGTGTATGCCCAAGTGCATTAAAGAAAACATTGGAGTTAGGGCTGCTGAAGGCTTGCTTACCCTGGTCCTGTAAAGATTTGCAGTACTAAGTCTTTCTACCTGGCCCAGTTCTTAGCCGTGTTTCTGATTTCAAACCTCATAGATCATATGTCTCCCGCCCTATTCCTCATGAACACTGCAGTTACTTAATTTTAGCTCATCCTATAGGTTGTTAGGTGAGACCTAATTCAGAAAAAGAGTAGCCTCTGTTACTGAGGCTTTTCAAACAAATTCTCAGTATGTCTGTTTGGCATACACACAGAAAATCAAGAGTCAGTATCATAAAGTTTCTGACTATTAAACTACTTCTTGTTTAATTTACTTAGAGTATATCCCTGAACAATTTTTGCATAAATTTGAGTATGCTGTGAGTTGAAAGTTGGAGATAGGTAGATTTAATAATCTAGACCAAAGAGCGGTGATGGATTGTATGCTGACATACCCAGATCAGAACTAAAGGTTTTTCTCAACACTGTGCGTTAATAAAGCCCAAATTATTGGGCTTAATTCAAAGTTAACTGCAAAATTACACAGGAGATTGGATTAGATGACAAAGCAGTTCTTCCTGGCTAGTCAAGGGATCCCCGGGAGTCCGCTGTTGCGTGCAGCAAGATTGTCTGTTCCAGAGAGTGTACTCTGCTCTGTTAATTCACAGGATAATGGATTAGAAAATATGTCAAGACTAATAACACAGACACACTCCTGTGGGTTTTGAGTGGGAGGAAATGCACCATTCACTGACTAATCTTTGAACTTCTACTAGTGAATGTTAAGCCACCCTCCAAAGCATCAACCTGTTTCAAAATCCTAAAAAGGATATTGAATCCACACTTTCAAAAAAACAGACAAAATTTCTATTTCTTACCAAAGACTAGGTAGTTCTGAAAAGAAAGGCAACGTTTTTCTTTCAATTTTAAGGCCTCTATTGTATTTCCTTTCAGAGTTCATAATAGCAAAGTAAGATTTTGTATCTTTGTTTCTTCTGTGTTTCAACAAAATCTGAATTGGCCACTAAAGATAGCATCTTATGTTCTTAGATTTGACTGAATTTGAATTCACTAGAAACACTAGCAATTCTGAAGAATCATAACTCTCATCTGAAACCTGCTATATCAGTTTGTTTTGATTCTATCTTGAAATTTATTCAAAGTGGAGTTTCTAAAACATTACCTAATCTTCTTGCTCATGCTTTAGGTTTCTGTGATTGTGAGATTCTCTAATAAAAAATGTTTATGTTGATTTTGTTTATTGATCACTAGACATTTCAGAGAAGATATATATTCTGAATTTAAGCACTTGATTTAGGAGGGCTGTGAGCTGGAGGGAAAAAATGGAAAAGGCCTTCTGATTGCATTTCAGGGCACACATAAAGTAGTACACCAGTTTTGACAATGAAGATTAAGAAATTTCTGCTCCTGTTCTTGAGGTCTCATCATTTAAGGCAATACCTCTGGTCATGGGGCTGTACTCTAAACAAAACAGTAGAATGAATTGAACAGAGTATCTTCAAAAGCTTTAAGCAAAATAAAGAATTTTGCATTATTCTTTAAAAAAAGTTCTTTCTTTGGCAATGTCACGGGGAACATGCGCTAGTGTTCTGAGTTGATCCATAGGGATGAGCAATGTGAATTAGGAATCCTATACTGTATAGATGTATGACAACTCTCTCCCTTTACTTCCGTCTTTGATTAGGGTAAAATTGTTATTACATGCTTTGCCTCCTATGGTCCTGTAACTATCTTTAAAACAATAATTTTACTATTTTTCCTTCTTTTTTTTGAGCCATAATCAAAAACCTAATTCCTCGCTGATGCACCTTCTGAGACAAGCTAACGAAAAAAATGTTAAGAAAATGAGTTAAAATATGTTACATCCTTTAATAAGACAGTAGATTATACTTAAAGGTTTTCAATCAGTTAATTCTTAGCTAGTACATAGCTTGTACAGCAGGGGACAGAAAGCATGGGCTCTGCATCCTTACATATTGCCATTGTTTATTAGATCTGACTGATTTTTATTGTGGCTATGTGCAGAGGTTCCAGGCAGAAGCATGTAGAAGTCATTACAAGGAGAGGGTGTTGCAGGGGACTAAAAGGGACTTCGCATGAGTCACCTCTCTCTTTCTGCCTGTGTCTGTTTCTGTTGCTCTTCTCCAGCTGGAAGGTAGTGCTTCTTATCTGAGAGGAAGCTGGTGTGCAAGGCAGCTGCTGGGAGTGGGTTGGGGGCATGGTGCTGCACAGAGCCCTTCTCCGCATCCTCCTGTACTACTGTATGATGGGACCCAGAATATGCAATTCTTTAAAATTTGTGACAAATATTTCTCATCAGTGAGAGTTATTGATATCTTGTTTGTTTTACAAAAACAAAAAAAAACCAAAAACAAACAAAACAGTGCAACAGTGGAAAGTAGTGACTATAGGGATTCGATAAAACTAGCAAGATAGACTAGGAAAAAACGACAAAGAAGAAAAGTTAGAAATAAAAAGACAGTGAAAGAGGTCAACAGTTTTGTCTTTCACAAAATCCAAATTTCTTTAAGAAATTAAATTTAAGATTAAATTTTTCCAAACAATGGGCTAGTACATTTCCAACAGAGATAAATATTAACCATACCTGAATTTTAAACTGGCAGGATGAAATATTTTGATCGTAGCTTTTAACAGTTTTTAAAGACATGCTAAATCATCACTTGAATGAATGGTTTATGGATACCAACCCAGGGAGCAGTCCATTAGTTTTATTGGCTCTGATTCTGCTCAATAGCTTCCAGTAGCACTCCCTAAGGAATTAACTCTCACTAGCACTGAGGAGCATCAGAACCAGGCCCACAGCAAATAAAACAGTACTGTTAATAAAAACACTTTGGCTTATGCATATGCTCTTCAGTTCTGTGCTTTTTCACCGAAGTGATGCTCAGAAATGAGGATGTGGTTCTACCTTGTTCAGTTCACGATATTATTGTGCATAGTAATTCACAACTATTGTTTCAAGTTAGGCCTATCTGTAAACACTAAACATTATTAATGTGCCTGAATGTTAATTTATGCAGCATAAAGCTTGAGCTGAGATATTTACCACAGCTATAAAACTCTGTTGTGATCATGGCTGGGATGTTTAGTTCTACAACCTTTTATGTGCATGAGTTAGGGTTTCTAGCACTGGTTGCCTTCTAGCAATGGTAATGATGGTTTGGGTTACTTCTGTTGCCTGCATTTTGGATGAGGGCAGAATACACAATTATGACAACTGCGACCTTGAAGTCTGTGAAAGAATAGCAAATATATTCAGAGAAAAAAAAAATAAAGAATCCTACCCACTCGAGGATATGAGTGAGACAAATGAAAATTTTTAGTCTGCAGAGCACTCCCTTTCCACTGTAAAGGCAAACATAATTATACAAATTGTTCCAGGAAGAGCAGAGTTAATGAAATTTGGATTAATAAGGATTCAGGTCTGTTGTCCCCTACTGCTCCTTCCATGATAATAACCAAAACACTCCTTATGGCACTCCTATTATATGAAAAAGAGCAGGTTTGGAGCTATGTGTGTGTTGAGTGGCCAACCAATACACACATGCTGATTTATCCTTCTGTCTACTGCCAAATGAAGAGTGTAACAGCTGTGCTCTGCATGCCTTTCTTTCCATAGAGGAACTAATTCACTAATTCAACTTTCTCTTTTATAACCACGTTGTGACTGCTTTCCCCTTTTCCAATTTGATCGAAATTGGCAAAAAAACTTTAAAAAGTGTTGACAGATGGATGGATAGACAGCACAATGACATAAGCTTTGTTTTCTTAGCAAGCTAAGATGATATATATGATTCAGTAATTCAGTGTTGAGTCTAATAGTTTTTTTTCAAGCAGAGAAGAAAATTGCACTGATTTCACTGATCAAAATCCCCTTGGGATCATTCAGTTTGTCTCATTCTTTGCTTAATGCCTTATTGAAGTGTAAATATATACATTTCAGAAGGAATCCTACACTGGTCTGAAACTGGGACAGCTGTGGTTTACTCTGGCCTGATGACATTTATTTCCTTTCTCTCAGAGCTGTCTTGCTTAGAAGCATATCATTTTGTTTGTGCATGTTCAGGAAAGAAGAAAGTCTAGCTACGCCATCCATGTGCAACCTGTACCTTATATCCGTATTAGCAAGTCTAAGAGCTCAAACAATATTTCCCTTGCTGAATCAAAAAGATTAGCTTATTCCTTTAGTGCCTGTTTTATTCATTAGTTTACTTTTACTGATATCAAACACAGTCAACCTGAAAATGAACCACAAACCTGGAAATGTTTATTAAGCAGATAGTGGCCATGTGTGTGAGAGCTGTGAGTGAGATCTTCATTAAATTTCTCATCATAGGGTGGATTTCTTTCCCTTTTGATGCCTAGATCTGGAAATACATTGCTAATTCAGTCATTCCTGTAAAGAAGCAGAGGTACTTGTGAATAAATTGGGCCATGATAAATTGTGTCCTGGCGTGGGTAGACAGCTGCTTGATGAATATAATAGTTATTTCTGTCATTAAAAATTCTGTAAAGGAGTGGATAAGAACTTCAGAAAGAAATGAGTCCTGCCCAGTTTTTCAGGGAGAGACACCTCAGCCACAGAGAGTCTTAGGTAAAAATGATTAGAAAGACTGTGTATCTGGTTTCTTGATGAAGGAGAGCACAGTAATCCCAAGAATAAGCTTGGGAGAATTTTTGTTTGAGAAGCTCGGTGCCATAAAGAAGGGTGTATTTCACAAGCACGGCCTTGCTGAGAAGTCAGATAGGCTGTGAGGGTTTGTACACACTTGCAGGTTGTTTCAGGCTATGTCGTAGTAAATTAACCGAACAACAACAGCTGTCCCAAAAGAATTATTTCACACTGTTCTGCCATTTCACATGACAATTTTTTCATTTGAAACACAATGCCCTCTTGGCTCCATTAAACATGGGGCATCATGACAAACCTGAAGTGTGGGCTGCTCCTGCCTTGCTGCTGTACATCCCTTCCCCACCTCAGCAAGCGTCAAGAAACATGGTGGCTCCAGAGAAGGGACATGAGGCACTGATTCTTGCAGGGATGTAATAGGAGCACATGGGCAAGGCAGGAGACCACAGGACGTTTTGTCAGCAGCCTGTAGATCAATCATGAGAAGAGTAGCATCAAGCTCTTGTCGTGGCAGGAGCAGAGCCCACTCTGAAACTGGAGCTGCAAAGAGGCCTCACATAAGGGTCTCTGCCCTAGTGGGAAAAGGCCACTGCTTTTTGAAAGGTTTGTCCTCAGTATGGGTGAAGGCTCGTCTAGGTGGACACAAAGAAATACACTTTAAAGTGAAAACTAAAGTTTTCACTTTAACCTCATACCGCTTTCAAACTTTCATCTCTGTTTGTTATATAAGAAGAAACTGAGGATTTTTGCTTTAGGGAGTCCAAAAGTAACATTATGCTTTCCTAGATACAGATTCATCTCTTCAGAAAAAGAAACATAAGAGCATAGGAGTACATCTGCAGCAGGAATTGTAGGTGCTGCATGAGGCAGGTGAACTTGACAGCTTTGCATCTGCTTTTACACTGTCAGTGATTGTGCCTCTTAATCATTTTATTAAACCTTAGAGTTGTCTGTGGACAAATGTCAGAGAGTAGACAACAGATTACCAGGTTTGTCCATAGATTTTGATGTACAAGTATTGTGAAAAAAACGAGAGAGAAATTCTTAAAAAGTGAAGACTTTTATAAAATGCTCATCTGGATTTCATTATTGATCTGCTACAAATGTTGAGGAATGAGAGCAAGTCACGTAAGATCTCTGTGAAAATCAGAAAAGCGAACAGAACATTTCTTCCTTCTGCTTTACTTTTGTTGTTGCCTGTATGAACTGTACATTTTTTTCTGGACAAGGGCGGAACCTTTGAATTCCCTACAGTTATTTATTTGCTGATTTCTCAGGTCTAACTAACAAGCCACTTGGAAAGTGTGAGTGCGAAAAGGAACAGAAAGAAGAGAATGACTACGAGTATGTGGATGAAAACATAATTGAAAACATAAGGAAAGTATTTCAAGGCACCGCCATTAGAAATAAGGATGTACTCTCTGAAGAAAGAAGGTGGGTGTGCCCTATGATCACATACGGATGCAAAGAAATGCGGTCAGAGTGATTTTCATGCTTGCCAAAAAACATCATCCTTCAAAATGAGGGGAAGTTTTCTGTGAAAGCCACTACCATTGACTGTCACATATGTTCTGTGAACAGTGTGGGAAAGGTACATCTGAAGTAAATGTAACTACTTGTGACCCACTGTTCCTCTTAGTGATGTCACATTTGTCAAAGTGGTACCTATTGTTGTTCTGATCATGTAAGTGCATAGGTAGAGATAAAACCTTAATTAGACCATTAATACAAAAATGCACAAAAACTCAGAAAACTTTTATCTGAAAGCTTGTCTATTTTTCCTATTTGTGCCAGTTTGGTATACCAAGTTCTGCAACTCTAAACGCAATCCTTGTCCTCTTTCTACAAGTGAGCATCTTACAGCGCATAATTAAGACCTGTATCTTAAAAAGCTTTCAGAAAACTACTTGTGTTTCTACTAAATTATTGTGTTTGTGCTTTGGCAGTCTTCAGAGGACTTGAAGTGCTAGTGAAGGGGACCTTTGCTTCTAAAAAGCTTTAAGCATCGTTTCCAGCCAAACACAGATCAGACTTTTTTTCTAGACCTGAGTAAAACTGCATAGTGTCAACTCCTTTGACTCGTACCTGAACCTTCTATTAACTTTTCTTAATTTAGCTGAATTGCTTCTCTTACTAAGAGAAGCCCCAGAAAAGCTTGAAATGTGTTTCAATTATTTAGAAAAATATTTTATTGTGAAGTGGTTTCTTACTTCAAAATGTACTTCCTTTTTATTTTAAAAAGATACAATAGAAATGTTGCACATCAGAGTTAGGACTGCACTGAATCTGAAATTAGCTTTATTTTTTTTCAACCCCTCCAGAAGCATTTTGGAAAACATACGTCATTGAACAGAACTGTCTTGAAAATATGACACAAAAGCAAACAGAAGCCCCCAATTTCCCAATCCAGTATTCCCCAAATAAGATCTCCTACATTTTTTCCTCTCTCGGTTATTCTTCTAGTCCCCCTGTCATCCCACACAAAGTTCCCCTCTTAATTCAGCACGAAGAGTGAATTTCTATGAGGACTTGAGGCCACGGATGTTCTTGCAGACTCTAAATGCCTCAGTAGGTGGGAGCATGTGTGGGAGATGTCCAGCCTCTCCTCGTGCACTGGCAGAAGTACACTGCAGCTTCCTGTGATTTATCCAGTAACTTTCATGCCTTCCTGGGCAATTATGGTATCCATGCAGCCACTTCTCCTCCTGCTCAGAGCCACAGAAGTTAAAAAGTTACGGGAAAGTCTGAAAAATGAAACAAAGTAGGCTGCTTCACATACTTTCTCATGAGGATGTGGGTTTGCTCTGTAAAGTTGAGAAAGAGAGAACAAAGCATTCTTTTGACTAAAATTGTCTTATTGACTGTTGGATTTCGAGACTTCTGCATTAAGTTCTTTTGCACAGTATGGCTTCAGAACTTTTGCACAGTTTCAAGAAGTAACACCAGACTATAGGATCAGCCTGTAATTATACTCCTTACTCTTGTTAAACCAACTCCTTCAAGTTCAGGGAGCTTATAAACAAGAGGGAGACTGAGTTTTTATGTGGGCAGATAGCTACAGGACGAGGGGCAATGGTGTTAAACTAAAAAAAGGGAAGATTTAGATCGGATGTTAGGAAGAAATTTTTTACTCAGAGGGTGGTGAGGCACTGCAGTGGGCTGCCCAGAGAAGCTGTGGATACCCCATTCCTGGGGGCATTCAAGACCAGGTTGGATGCAGACCTGGGAAGCCTTATAGCTAATGGGCAGGGGAGCTAGAACTGGATGGTCTTTAAGGTCCCTTCCAACACAAGTCATTCTGCAATTCTATGAGTCTACAATTTACCGGTCAGCACTTCAAACTCCCTATCAACAAAGATGGGGTTTCACTTTATTAGCTGCCTTGTTTGAGGCCTCGAGGAAAGCATGACCTTTGCTGCCTCTAGGGAGATCACTGCCTTGGGTTATGAAACAGTCCCTATAAGTTGTCCCCAGTGAATGACAGAACTACTTGCCCTCTGAAATCATCAGCTAGCCAAAAGCATGTAGCTCCTCCAGTTTACTGGTCTCCTTTCAACTATCAGAAGTCTTCCATTACAGCTTTAACTAGCACTTAAAATTCTATCAAGCTTCCGCACTCATGAGCATTTTAAGAAATATGGATTTGAGGTAGGCATATGAAATTAACACTTAATGTGGGCAAAAGCCCTGTAAAACTTGCAGATAAAATGATTGATGGCGCTTAAAAATCAGTTTTTGAGCATGTATGCTACACAGCTTCTTGAAGGGGATATTAAAAATAACTAATTTAGTTTTAGGCTTACTTACAGGCAAATAATGCACAAAAAGGAGTTGCATCTTGCATCTCTGCCAAACACCTACTATCTGAGCATGCCAGTTCTGCTTAATAACTCTGCAGTTAATCATTTCCTACTCATGGTCTCACCCTTTTTCAGGATATTTATGCTTTTTATTAATATTTTATTTAATATTTTTGGTATATATGAGCTATCAAAATGTAACCCATCAATGATTCATATTATTGCAGTATATGGTTATTAGGAAAAAGTTTTAAAGAAATATAAAAGCAATCCTCAACAGTCAGGCATACTATGAGAAAGTCTGTATTTGTTATTTGCAGCTTTTCATAAGTGCCAGAAAAAGATCCCTCTATAGTAAGGGCCAAAGCATGCCAGAATATTACTAGTAAGAGCTAGTCTTCACTTTAAGCAAGAGGGAGAAAGAAAGAAAGGAGATTTGCCTCGGGTCATTGCTATGTTAATTTTGATAGAAAAAACGTGCCCAGAGGGTCAATGATGTTAACGTGACCTCATCACTCCAGAGCAATAAGCAATTAAGTAAGGGACTTCAGTACAGATGCCTTAGCTTGCTATAGCAACAACCATAATTAACTGTTTCAGGATGTTGCTTTCTGGACTTGAACTTCACAGGAGCACTGCAAAAGGAATGGTTGCAGTTGACTAAGCCTGAGCACTTATTAAATAGGAGACAAAATGTAGAGAAGTGGGAAAATGCAGTAGAAATTGAAAAATCTACAGAACTAGTTTGTGGCAGGAGGAAAACCTAAACGTTTTAGGTGGATTTGTTTGAACAATTTCTTTATTATTGTTTTGAATTTGCACTTTTTTTTAAAGTAATTGTATGAAACAGATTGAGGTGGAACTTTTTAACCTTGACTATACTAAGATGCATGTTCCTGCATGACAGAAGGCTAGAGACAGTTCTGCAAACAAAAACCAACCTTACTGACCCCACCTCATCTTCATAAATCCTTTAGTCCTGTTTTCCTAAGACATTTATCTGGGCCTTTCACATCACTGCCCTTCCAAGCTAGCTGTTTCTTTCCTAGCATCCCTTAACTGAGGCAAACTTTGCAGCCTTGGGGACATCAGAAATAGGAAGACAGATCCATAACTGGAGTTGTATGCTCTTAACTCTTCCAAAAGTCCTCCTCTTAAGTAATTTTCACTACAGATTTAGTGACATCAACTACTTCATCAATTTTCATTGTTTGGAAATTTCTCTACTGCCTGGTATTTTCACTTTTCCTTAATGTACAAACTGAAACTTTTTATCCAGGGAACAATCAACGATGATTGCAGGAGGAAGAAATGGTTGACATGGAGCAAACAGAGTGCTGACCTGAGACCTGTAATTCAAAGAAAGCACAACTTCAAGAAGCCCATCTCAAAGCAGTTGTAGTTTCAGAGATCTCAAGGGCAGAGACAACCTACCTAACCTACCATGGCTATCTAGATGCTCAACCAATACAGACAGGCCTTGCCATTCCCATGGAGGGCAGATTAAAACATGCATTTTTGTGGTGTGGCAGAGCTGGGAATAGAGCCCACTGGCATATTGCTGTTAAACATTAACAGCAGGATGGTGAGGCACAGGCTGCTCAGAGAAGTTGCAGATGCCCCATCCCTGGAAGTGTTCAAGGCCAGGTTGGAGGCGGGTTTTGGGCAACTTGGTCTAGTTGAAAGGGCAGGGAGCTTAAGGGTTACTCCCAACCCAAACTACTCTTATTTTTTGATTTTATGATTAAGTTAATTAGCAACTTCCCTCCAGGTCTGCGGCTTTCTTATTCCATGCTAGAGCACAACTCCTGGAGGTCTCACCATGAGGGTGATGTGTCTTCTCCTGTGTTTCTCAGACCAGCAATATCATACAGTCTTCATGGGTGCAGTCATGACAGAGACACACAAGGAAAACTCTTTGATGAAGTCACAGCATACATGGAGTAAATGAGCTCTTCTGCCTGTATAGGTCAAATATTTCCCTAAACTGCATAAGCTGTGCTCTTAAAAGAAAAATTTACTGGTTTGAGTTTCACACACTTTGGCAAAGTTGCTGGCATAGCTGTGTCAGGGTCATACATTAGCATTAGTTTTGCTGTAGTCTTGGGATCGCTGGTGTAATTGCACTGACAAACCATTTTATGGCACAGGCAAGCCCTAATTCACAGCCATTAATTTGACTCAAGAGCTCATTCACTTGCACTCCCTGTATAATTTCTAAATGAAATGTAAATGTTTCCTGTTTCAACCCTGACATTTTGTTCTGTTTTTCAGAGACATCTGAAGCAAAATAAGTCTGAAGTTAACTGGAAACAAATAGGAAGCTGTAACCTTCACATACTTAGATCAACTGCAACTGTAAGAAAAAGCTGCTTATGAAAGCGTCCTTGTCTCATGAAGAATGTAGGAGGCTGTAATTTAACTATAAGAATCCCCTGAGAAACTCAACTGCTTACTCATCCTAAATAAGAAGTCAAACCAGCTCATGTCTCATGACCCTTTGAAGGGACAATGATCTTCTTGTACATATTTATTTGCAAATTCATATAAATGATGTTAAGTCCAATCCTTCATTCTTATTGCTGAATATACTTACTGAAATAATATTTCTTACTGACATACCAGTAGGGCATATGCAAAAGGAAAATCCCTTACTGAAACAGCTGAACAAATGTTTCTTTTTTTTTTGTAGAAGGAAGAATAGATGGAAATGAAGGGTTGTCTAAGGTGAACTTCCATTTCTCTAGCCAGTCACATATGCTACAGGTTAATGCCCGAAACTACAAACAGTAGGACTCTGCCACTGTTTCTGATGATGAGCAATTCTTTATTGCATAAGTAGAACTACAGCAATACAAGTAACTCAGTCTGGAAAATTACATTCCTTCCAGGAGAAGTACTACTCAGTAGGTCTGGGAGTGCCTAAATTAGGCAATGCTGTCATCTCCATAGCCCCTTGCACAGCCTGAGTTATCTAGAATCACACTAGGGCTGCAGATTTTGATAATATTTTCAGCTGTTTGCTGAAAACACAGCCAGGAAGGAAGGACAGAAGTCACTGCTGAAGGAGCAGGTGCCTCTCTGCTACACGTAGGGGTGGTCAATACTGCTCTAGTGGAATAGAGGGCACAGGAAGAGCAGCAGAACATTTTCTTTGGTTTTGTTCTTTGTTTTTGTGTTACTTTTTTTTTTTAAAAAAAAAACAAACAAACCAGCAAAACAACAAGTGTTTACTTCAAAAGATTTACTTTTAGTTTATACTTCTGAAAATGAAAAATAAGAGCCAAATTCTAACACCGTATCTGAGGTGGAAAAACTTCCTTGGCTCAGAAGGAGGGACCTTCCTTTGTGCTTCATTCCTGTCCTGTGAGTGCCAAGCAGCAGCAGCGAGGGCTTCTGATAACACAGATGAGCATCCCAGTGCACTTGGCAGAACGCATGTAACCACTGATGGCGTTGGAGCTACAGTATTCCTGTCTGAGATCCCTGTGTGTAGTCACACATGAGCTGCATGAGTACAGTGTTCTCAACATCTTCGGGTGGCACTGGACCTAATCCTCATGTTCTGGCAGAGAACAGAAGTGTAGGTGTCAGCTGCCTGAGCCTGACACCCACAAGCTATGGCATATAAATAAGAACAGAGCAGAGAGCGCATAGTAAGCACTGTATATCTAGATGTGGTAGATCTTGGGCAAACACATAGACATCGGGCAGTGCTTAAGCTCTCAAGGAAAATTACTGAGAACTGGTGTGTAAATACACAGCTGATGTGCCAAGAGTTTCCAGACTCACAACAGCTTGATCAGACTGGCATACCCAGAAGTCTGAGACAGCTGCACACAGCAGTTAAACTTCCCAGATAGTTTTAGGGTGGAGATAGGGAACAGGTTAAGAAAGCCTAGATATACCATATTTTTAATCCTACTGAAAAGTTAAAAAGCAAACGTTTGCAAGAACGCCTTACTATACTTTAAAGAAGCTTTTTCAAGCAGACAGTATAGTATCTTCAGACTTGCCTATTAAAATTCCACTGAATAATTAATTTTTACTAATGCAGATTAATTTAGAATTTCTCAATATTGTCTTACATTAATTTATTCAAGACAAATGATCATCCTCATTAAAACCAGTTACAATTTAAATATTAAGAATAAATATTAAGAATATTGCTCAGAGTTCTTTGGTTCCATGCATATGCATCATACAGTATCTAGCACATCACTTGTTAATTGTTAATACGGGCGCTCTCAGGTATGTACAAATTTCTAACTGGATGGCAAATCATTTGTGGGTATTTGAAATGCATCTTAAGTGTTTTGTGCAAAAATTTGCATTTTGCTTTGTAGCAGTTCAAAACAGTCCAGTTTGCTACACCAGCAAACCTAGACTGGTATGAAAATAAAAACAATTTGTTATGTATTTTACTGACTTTTTTTTCTCTGTTGAATGTGATGTTATCCTCTGATAGATGTCTGAAAGGTGTGATATATTGCTACCATGATTTTGTTTTCTTGAAGTGTCAGAAGCCTGAGTTTTGCAGCTGGAATGGAAAAGAGGAAATCCAACTGCCTCCTGGGCTGCACCAGGCATTGTGTTACCGACAGGTTAAAGAAGGTGGTCCTTCCCCTCTGCTCAGCTCTGATGGGACACTTGGAGCGCTGGGTCCAGTTCTGAGTTTCCCAGTGCAGAACAGATATGAATCATAGAATCATCAAGGTTGGAAAAGACCTCCGAGATCATCTAGTCCAACCATCCTCTCACCACCAAGATTACCCACTAAACCATGTCCCTCAGTTCCACATCCAGACATACCTTGAACACCTCCAGGGACGGTGTGGTGCAATCACAGAAGCAAGATCACTTCAGAGAGTTTGCTAGTGATCCCAGGTGAAGTATTAACTGGTTTAATGATTGTAAACAAAGGATTTAGACTTACACAATGATAATCTCTCACCAAGATGAAGAACAGCCAGATCCCACACAAGAGACGCTTTCCCCTCAGTGGCTGGCTCTTAAATGAGCCCAAGGTACCCCCACCCTGGGTCCCCCCCTCCCAGTCACATGGAGGGGGGGTACAGGTGCTCCCTAGGCCAGCCACTGCCCTTCAGCAGGTGCTCAATCACTAATTCAGGCTGTGACCTAGTGTTTTGTTTGCAGATGGTGACTCCACCATCTCCTTGGACAGCCTGTTCCAGTGCTGATGCACTCTCTCAGAGAAGTCTTTCCTAATATCCAACCTGAACCTCCCCTGGCGCAACTTGAGGCCATTCCATCTAGTCCTATTGTTGTTACCCAGGAGAAAAGGCCAACCCCCACCTCACCACAACCTCCTTTCTGGTAACTGTAGTGTGGGCACACTGGAGAGAGTCTAGCAAAGGACCATGAGATGATTAAGGGCTTGGATGTGCAAGGAGAGGCTGAGAGAGCCTAGACAAAGCAAAACACTCATAAGTTGTCTTAGGTGTTAGGATGGCTATGAACATTGTGAGAAGCAGCTACTTTGCTGACAAACCTTAGCTTCTTTTAAACACTGTATGAAAGCTTTTGGCACCTCGTCTGTGGGGAAAGGAACAAACAAAACAAAACAAACCAACCAAGACTTATCAGCACTTACTGCAGCTTCTTCCTTTTAAAATGATTCCAGAGAATTAATTTCTCTTCTTTGCATAGATTTGCAGCCCAGAAGACCAATGCTGTCCTGGGCTCCATCAGGAGAAGGGTGGCCAGCAGGGACAGGCAAGTGATTGTCCTTCTCTGCTCTGCCTTTGTGAGGCCCTGTCTGGAATACCGCGTCCAGGTCTGGAGACCCCAGTACAGGAAAGATGTGGAGCTGTGGGAGAGAGTCCAGAGGAGGGTCATGAAAATGATCAGAAGGCTGGAGCACCTCCCCTGTGAGGACAGGTTGAGGGAGCTGGGCTTGTTCAGCCTGGAGAAGAGAAGGCTGCGGGGGGACCTCATTGCAGCTTTCCAGAATTTAAAGGAAGATCATAAACACAAAGGAAATCAACTTTTTGCAAGGGTAGCGATAGAACAAGGCGGAATGATTTTAAGGTGAAAGAGGGAAGGTTTAGATTGGATGTCAAAAAGGGGAAAATTCTTTACTGAGAGAGTGGTGAGGTGCTGGAACAGGTTGCCCAGAGAGGCTGTGGATGCCCCGTCCCTGGAGGTGTTCAAGGCCAGGTTGGATGGGGCCCTGGGCAACCTGATCTAGTATCTGATCTGGAGGTTGATGGCCCTGCCTGCGGCAGAGGGGTTGGAACTTGCTGACCCTTGCGGTCCCTTCCAACCCAGGCCATTCTACGATTCTATGATATTCTGTTACATAAGGAGTCTCATCTTGCCACCCTTGTCCTATGCAAAAATTCTGTCTTGTAGATTCAATCTTATTGAGTTCAATAAGTGTTATTCATGCAAGCAAAGGCAGCAGATTTTGTGAACTTTTAAATATATTCAGAGCGGAGATGTCTCCAGTACCTTTTCCTCAGACACATCAGTCAACATCATATCCTATCATAGGAAAGAGAATTGGCCTGGCTGTCCAGTTACTATGATGCAGAGGTGCAGAGGCATTTGCATGAAGTTACTGGCATGGAAGTGAGGCTGTGGTAGAGAGGACATAGTCTTGTTGGGGAAAATGGAGAGGACAGAGGAGGCATGAAGCAAGATCGTAGTAAAAGACTTGTGTTCAGTGTTATAGACTTAATAATTGTTGTGTTTCCCTTAGATTGTACAGATGACCGCGTGTTTGCTAATACGTGTTTGACAAAGTTATAATGTCACTGTGATCCTTGAGGGACCTTTTTTATCATTCCCAGACACTGATGCATTGCAGGCAGACTGCACTGAAGAGGGGAAAGCCATTTTCAGCTGAACACAGACCACGATCGCTATGCCTGAAGAGAACACAAGTGTATTTAAATAATAAGATATTTGCTTTTCAAAAGATTGGCATAAGCTTTTGCACAGACCTGTTAGCTTAAGGGCTTATCTCTTTTAATGCTAAGGAGTATTTCCACTGTGCTCTCACTACAAGCCTGCTCAGGAGCAGCTGCTTCCGCAGCACTCCATGTGTGCATAAGCCCTTAGTGAGATGGCATTTTCTGTTTGGATGATCATCATGCACATTTTCATATATCCAGTCTTTGTGTCTGGTAAGATAAGAAGAATCTTTCCTCAGCATTCTTTAAATGCCAAAAGCCCTTTTGTTTAAATACAGTGTGTCAAACAAATGCTTATCTACAACACTTTTCCCAACAAGAAGCCGCTGTTTATTCTCGGTATCTCTTCACTTAATACATTCGATACTTTTCCTACCTCTCCTAAATCTACTCAAGTGTTTTCCTAAGGTTTTTCACTTTGATGCCCCTGTACCACGTTGACTTACGACTCCTTGACACCATGTTAAACTGGTAGTTCCAGAAGACAAAAGAGTTTCCTAGCTTCTACTTCGCATACTAGTGGCAGGCGTTTGCTTTTTTTTTTTCCTCCCTTCTTTTTTAAGCATACCTGTGTGCTGGGAGTGTTCTTGTGCTTTGCAGTAACACATCTCATTGATGAAATTCCTCTCTCTTTTCTTGGGATTCTGTGTGTCCTAGGATACCCTTTATGGCTCTCAGGCTGAGGAAACTGGAGGGGCTGATGCCAGGGCTGACTGGGGGATTATTTGGGATCTCCTTTGCTACTTCTGCTCTTTCCCTAATCCACAAGTCTTAGGTCTGCTAGCATTTTTGGGCCTAACATTGCACAAAATGAGAGGTAGAAACAGTCTTTCTTTCTAAAATGAAGATTTTCTCCAGTCCTCAATGCTGGTTTATATGACCATTATCTGTCTACCTGTGCCTGCTGCAGTCTCTTCCTGCAAGCATTCACACAAAAAGCTTACAGAAGGAAGGAAGAGACATCAAAGATTTGCTTTCATTGCTGTTTCATCATAGAGATTTTGGCTAGGAATGAATTAGTAAAGAAAAAGAATATCTTATTTTTTGTAGATGAACAAGCTACAGAAATTGACTCATATTTTAGGTAGATATGAATACCTTGTGACAAGCCTTGATGTGATTCTGCCTCCACTCCTTGCCCTCTGATCCCCATTTGGAGCAACTACCTGTGCTCCCACGCGGAGCATCCCCTTTCCACAGGCTCAGGTGGGCAGCTCTGTAGGCCCTGGTCTCTGCATGGCCGGGGCTCTCCCAGGCATCCTCACCAGTCCTGCTGCAAGTCATTCCCAGAACTCCTCACAGACCATTTAATCTCCTCTGCAGTACAGAAGATTCATGAGTTCAGGTTCAGATTCAAAAACACATTCATGTTCTTCAATCATAGTGAAAACATCCTCTTAGGTGTTAGCAGCCAAAATGCCTTTGTGGATATGGGCTGTAAGCTCTGCAAACTTAAACAGAACAAAGCCCAGCAAGTGCTCTGACATCCAGCATTACTGCAGAAATGAAATGGCAGTGGGAGAGGTGGTATCAAGCCGGAATTTTTCTTCAGAAATTAAGCTGAAGTAGATTTCAGACTATTTTCAGGTGCCTGCTCTTTGCACTCCCTGTATGAAAGCTCAACATGAGATCTAAAATAAGCAATGTGCTGTTCGTGAAGCCAGTGGGGTTAGGACAAGGGAAAATTGTAAAAACAGGTTATCACCTTGAATATCTTCCCCTTCAGCAGCAGGAATTGGAGGCCCAAGAACACCCTGGCAAGGGGGAGAGACAACATATCCTGCTCTGAAAATGTAACTGAGCAGTTTGTTTGGGGGAAATGCGGATGTTTTTGTTGTGCACCAGCGGTCAAAGAACTTACTTATACTAGGTTCAGTTCTGTTTTCTGTCTGATGGGGTCAAAATCGACCTCTCCTACTTCCCAGCAGAGCCCACTAACTTGCAGTTTAAAGGTGGTTCTGAGCTAGAACATCTTTGCTCTCCTTCCATACCTAACAGAAGAGTGCTTTTTCTCACTAGCAAAAAGCACTTTTTTATGTATTAGAGAGCAAAGACTGTAAAGGAAGAAAGCCCAAATCATTCTGCAGAGATTAGGGATGACAAGGGAAGGGAAATTCAAGAATCTTGTTAGTGCTTAAAAGAAAATTGCTTTTCTATGCTTTTGCTAACAACTTCTTTGCATGTGATCCCTGCAAGCTCATGTTTTAATGTCTAAGAAAGCTAAAGGAGTGACTGCTGCTGCCTGCTTATAGCTCTGTGAAGACAAAGCTACCCATTCTAAAAAAAAAAAAAAGAATGAAAGTGCCTTTCCTTTTATGAAACAAGAAGGGAGATCACTGCAGAAGTCGTGCCTTATGTAGTTCCATTATGCAACAGTTTGGGACAATGTTGATTGAGGCACAGGTCCATTTTGTGGCTAGGTTAAACGTAGCAGCTGTATTCCCAATTGTAACTCCCTAGGCAAGAGCAACAGCCTCACCTCTGGCTTCCCCTCAGACATGTGATAACTCCTGCAAGACAGGCAGCAGAAATGTCACATATCTGAAATATAGAGCTGACCTGCCTGGTGTGAGCCTGGCTGGTGTAAGTGCGAGTAGAGCAGACATGGGAGAGGAAGGTAGCAGTGCCCACCAGCCCTGAGCAGCTGTGGGAGGGGAGAGGGTTTAGCACCATTGCCCAGGCCTTGAGGATGGCAAGGCTCTTTCCTGGCGGATTTTTATTCCCCTAAATTCTTTCCACAGCATATAACCATTTCTAGCCTCCTATCCCTACCTCCCAAATGTTCTCTGTTTCAATCCCCTGAGGTTCATTGTTTGCAGGTGTGTAAAGAAATTGAAATTCCTGGCTTTCCAGAGATGCAGACAGATGTTTGTGCCTTCTAACAATTCCTCTCTGAAATAGATTGGCCCTGCTTGATGCCAAGCAGTCCTCAGCAAAGAGATTACGTATGTAAAAAGCATGGGAATAGGGCTGAATAGGGCTGAAAATGCCAGACTAATATGCTGAACAAGAATCTCCCCTCTGCCCCTCTGCTTTGCTGGTCCACCTTGCTGGGCAAACCGCTGCCTTTTTTTTTTTTTTTTTTTTTAAGTCTTTGCCAGCTCTATCGAGCACAGACTCTTCCAAGTGCTCCCACATCCTGCTGTATCTGTACTGTCTTCTCTTGTTAATTTTCCTCTCCCTACTTTCAGATACCTGTATGTTTTCTTACTAGGATGCATCCGTTCTATTTGCAGCTATCTGCACCTGCACTGCTTTTAGGAAAGCAACTTGGGCTTTCCCTAAACTTTTAAACATGCCTCAACCTCCAAGTCTCAATTGCTGTCCAGTTCCTAAAGCCTATACCTGACTGATTGGCATGCTGTACTAGGACAAAGTATTTGAAATACATAAATGCCTGAAGTTTTATTAAGAAAGATGGTACTTTTTCAAAATACTGAATTCCTAATGTTGTCATGAACTCAGTAAAGAAAATATTGTTGTGGGTTTTTTTAAATATATCTTACTAATATCCCCTCAAGTGAAGCAGTTTGAAAGTTTCTAAGTTTGTTTTATCTATTTTTATTAATGGATTTTCTTTTTTTCATTTTCTTAAAGCCCATCTGAGATTAAAATCTAAGTTAACCACAGAAAAGGTCAAAAATTGTTTTCAAACTTTCTGGAGCACAATTAACCTAATGTTTTAACAGCTGGCAGCTGCAGTAATTACTTTTAGATTATACCTAAAGTCTGTTGAAATCTAATTACTCTGATCTATGAACCAGGTAATTAAGGTAAAAACTCCTGCATTTTCTTAGACCTCATTAACTTATTTCCTTTGAAAATCATTAGCTAATGATGGTACATTAAGAGTTTATCCATAAAATGACAATGAATAATTGAAACCTTTGTCCTGGGACATTAAAGGGCAGAGTAGTGTTTAACTGCTCAATGTCTTGATGTTTATTTCCTAATTTACAGTGCAAATATCATGCAAGTTTGGGAAGAAAGGATGAATAGAACTGGGAAAGTGGCCAAGAAAGACAAATATTTTCCTTTTCACTTACTTGGTATCCAGAAAATAATTCAGGACTTCCACTGCGATGTGGAGACTCCTGAGAAGCACTGCAACATGCCGATGTTGCTCAGGCTGTCTGGAGTTCCATCTGCAAGTGCAAAGAGACACCAGGGCCCTGATCTGGAAGGGAGCAGAGCAACTCACCTTTGGGTATGGAAACGCTGTGATTTTAGCCTTGTTGCAAGACTGCTTGACTCCAAGGACTGCTTGCCCAGGAGCTGCTTGCGAGCTCCGAGATGCTGTGTGCTGTGGCTCCACCTGCAGCATCCTCCTCTCTCCCAAGTGCAAAGCTTGCACAAAGCCAGAGGATGAGCTTTTCTCTTCTCTGATATCCACGGAAAACTTTTGATTGTTGTGCTTGTGTCAGGAAGCCAAAGAGAATATGCTACATGCACTTCTCACCCCAAATAAGGGTGTACTGAGAGGCTTGTGGACACATGTACCAACCAAGATGCTAGGTACAATCAAAAGAGGCAGGACAGGCCTAAAGTGGTGACAAAGCTGAGCTGCTTTGCATTATTTTGACATGATGCAAAGTAATGTCTGAGTTTAGGGCCTGTGTAATTTTGAACTACATTGTAGTGCAAGGTATAGCCTGACAGGATGCAAGAGGCAGTGGCTGCATTGCCATTCCCTGCTCTTCACCTTGGGAAGGGAGCTCCAGCCATGACCATTCTCCAGGTAAATTTTCGTAAGGATGGAGGATCCAAGTCAGCAGACTTCCCTAAGAAACTTCTGCCTGCAGGCACCCTGTCCCAATTCCCCTCAACCTCTGATGCCAAGGTTCTTTAATTAATTCTCCATATCGTGTTGTCACCCTGAAGACTGGGATCAGCATATAGGCCTGATTGTGCTAGACATTGGGACAATGCATAGTGCAAATTCAGCTCTTTCTCAATAATCACATCTATTCCACAAGTGGAAAACAAAACAAAACAAAACAAAACAAAACAAAACAAAATAAACAAACAAACAAAAAAACGCTGCAGCTATATGGAGTACATAATCACATAAATTGATAGATATTTTTTCTTTAAGTGTGTAATGAATCAAGTATCAGAAGTTCTGTTGGTCATCTAAGAGATGCACAGAATAAGCTCATTGGGCTCAGGACCTCTCGGCACTGGCTCCTGAGTACTGGGTGATACTTGTTGCACAGCATCTTACGGAGGGAATCCATCTGTACTCAAGAACGTAATTTGAAAAGCCTAAAAGCTTCAAATTCATTTGCAGCTGCTCTGTAGAACAGCAGCTTTGATAGAAAATTGTCAAAGCATTGGCTTGGGGTCATAACTTCAAAGAAAATCTTTGGGTGATCATCAATTAGACCATCAAGTGCCTAAGTAATTACATATCTGTTGGGATTGCTGTGTACAGGGGGAAAAAAGCAGTCTGAAACAGAATATAAGTTGCCTTTATTTAATTTTCTCACCAATAATGGTACATTATTTATGAAGTCTAAAAAAGTAATAAACTCAGATTTTCTGTAAGGCATTTTATTAATAAGGAAATGAGTTAAACAAATGAGCTAATTAAAAAAATTAAGGATAAAATATCGATCCAATATAAGAGAGATGCCCACATGGCTACTCAGGAAATCCTGCTGTAAGAAATTACCAAGACCAGTTTACTAGATACATAGCTGCTAAAAGATTAAATCAATCAATGTTGGAACTGCTTTTCCTCAGGAAAGAAGGTGCTGTGAAATCAGCCCCTTTCAAATCACTGTATATTCCCAGTGGGTCAAAACTTGGGCTGGAAGCCAAGTCTTCAATCAGCTTTCGGCCAATTTTTCTTCCTGGTTCAGTAGACATAGCCTTTTGCCAGAGCTTCAGCAGCAGTCCTCCTTGGAAGGAAACACAATGTGACATTGTCAAATTAACATGGAGTACAGGCAGCTCGAGGCACACAAGCGATGAAGCACATGCCTGGCAACAAACACCTACCACTCTCCTGTGGATAGCTAAATGTAGACAAAGCTGGAACATGCTGGTGGGGTAATAATTGCCTACAGCTATGTAGGGAGACACAGGCCATTCATTCAGCTCAGGTTCCTTTGTATTGATAAACAGTTTGGCTTGCTTCCTTGTCACCCGTGTTGCAAGGCAAAATGATTGAAGATGCTTGTTAGGGCCTTGTTCTGCAATTGCACACAGCTTCATAGCTTACACAGCAATGGTCTGATGGTTAGAGACATGTTTGTCTCTGATTTTACTCTAAATCAACAAAGAATTTGCACTTCTGCCCAGCTAAGGCTTGAAGCTAAAGAAGCAAATGACCTCTATCCAAGCAATTAGCAGTCATTCTCCAGGAAGCATGGCTGGACAGTCCTGCTTTGGCATCAGTTTGTACAATGTTCATTGCCTGCTCCCCACTGCTCAGTGCTGATCTTTCCAATGTGTACAGGAGCCACAAAGGAAATCTAAGAGGAAAGAAGCGTCTACAAGAAAGCCAAGAGGACGTGAATTATTCTCCTGCAAAACATGCTTTAGTTTATAGCAGACAATGGTGCAGAATTGAATTTCCACCATATCTTAGCAGAGAGGTGAGGAGCTGTGAGAGGGCAGCAGTCTGTCCCCTTGCCTAGTCTGGCAGCCAGGGAGAGCCTGTGCTGCTCCAGTCAGTCCTGTGAGGACAGCAGGAGAAGCCTCAGCTAACATGGCTGCTGCCCTTCTGCCTCTGGGTATCTATGAGGGGCAGAGCACAGGCAGTAGGGCTTCTGACTGTCCATTCATGATTCATGAAGAAGCTTTAGAGGCAACTGTATTGGGTTTATGTGGCAAGGTTTCAGTAGTGGGGGGCTGTATGTGTGGCTTCTGTGAACAGAGCCCAGCAGCTGTGCCATGTCAGATCAGAGCCAGCTCCAAAAGGGACCCACTGCTGCCAGACCTGAGCCATGAGCAAGGCTGGGTGTGCCTCTGAGAGCAAATTTACGAAAGGGAAAAACTGCTGCATGACAGCATCTGTGAGAGAGGAGTGAGAAATCAGAGAGGAACAGCCCTGCAGCCACCAAGGTCAGTGCAGGAGGGCAGAAGATGCTCCAGGCATGGAGCAGAAGTTCCCTGCAGCCCAAGAGAGGCCCATTGTGGAGCAGGCTGTACCTCAGCAGCCCATGGGCACCATGTGGAGCAGATCTCCACGTGCAGCCGTGGAGGATCCCACTGTGCAGCAGCGGATGTGGCCTGAAGGAGGCCGCAGCCCGTGGAGAGATCTCACAGGAGCAGCCCCGGTGAGAGCTGCAGCTGTGGAGAGGAGCCCGTGGTGGAGAAGGGGATGAGGGAGACCATGAAGGAGCACATTTCCCTTTTTCCAGTCACCAAGGACTTCACCTGACAGCCACAGCTTTTCAAACATGATAGAGAGCAGCTCAGCAACTACATTAGCCAGCTCCTTCAGGACTCTGGGATGCACATCATTCAGCCCCATAGACTTGTACACGTTCAGTCTCATGAGGCAATCTCGGGCTTGCTCTGCCCTTACAGTGAGGAGGGATTTACTCCCCCAGTTCCCACCTAGAGGTTCAGGGATATGAGGTTCAGAGATGCAAGAAATATGAGAATCCTGGCTGCCAGTGAAGACCGAGGCAAAGAATTAATTAATTAATTAATTATCTTAGCCTTCTCCATGTCTGTTGTAGCCAGTTCTCCTTTCTCGTTTACCAAGCTTGTCTCTTCTGGCCAATGTACCTATAGAATCCCTTCCTGTTGTTTTTAATATCCCTTGCCAAATTCAGTTCCATCAGTTGGCTTTCCTAACCCCTCTCTGCAAGTCTGAACAGCATCCCTGCATTCTTCCCAGGTGACACACCCTTGTTTCCACAGCCTGCACATGCCCTTCTTTTCCTTCAGTTTGACCAGCGGGTTATTGCCAAGCCATGCTGGTTTCCTGCCTCCTCTGCCTGCTTTCTCATTCCGAGGGATGGAGAGCCCTTGTGCTCTCAGAAAGGCATCCTTAAAGAGTAGCCAGCTTTCCTCCGCTCCTTTGGCTCTAAGGAGAGCTTCCCAGGAGATTTCACCCAACAATTCCTTGAACAGCCTAAAGTTTGCTTTCTTGAAGTTCTGGGTCCTGACCCCACTCTTTGCCAGGCCCATGTTCCTCAAGATCATAAACTCAACCAGGGCATGGTCACTGCAGCCTAGGCCGCCTCCAATCTTAATGCCTTTAACGATCTCCTCCACATTGGTGAGCACCAGGTCCAGCAGCATGTCACCTCTGGTCGGTCTGTCTAATACCTGAACCATAAAGTTACTGTAAACGGACTCCAGAAGTTTCCTGGATCTCTTGCAGCTCACCATGTGGTTAACCCAGCAGATGTTCAGGTGGTTGAAACCCCCATCAGCATGAGAGCCCAAGAGTTTGATGCCTCTTTCAGCTGAAGCAAGGAGGCCTAGTCAACAGGCTCTCCTTGATCAGATGGTCTGCAGTAGACCCCAACCACCAGCTGTCCTTTATTGGTTCCATCCCTAATTCTAACCCACAGGCTCTCAACCTGTTCATGACTGTTTCTCAGAGGAAGCTCCTCACAGTCTATCCACTTTATAACATATAAGGCAACTCCCCCATTCTTCCTATCTTGTCCATCCCTTCCAAAAAGCTGATACCGCTCAATGGTGATATTCCAGTTATACAAATCATCGCACCATGTCTCTGTGATAGCAACAAGATTGTAGTTTTCCAAGTGCAGCACTGTTTCTAACTCCTCCTGCTTATTTCCCATGCTGTGTGCATTGGTATAAAGGCACTGCAGCTGAGCTTTCCAACTCACCACCTTTCTAGGGGAGCTCTCTCTCAAACCTCCAGGACAAATCTGAAGTTTTCCCCTGCTGCTTCCTAGAGTGATGCAAGAAGATTTTGGATGGGGGATTGGCAACATTACCATCTCTGAGGAGTCCTAACAAGACACTATGGGACAATTCAGAGGTTTTTCCCCGCAACCTCCTAGAGCGACAGCATCCCCCAACCCTTCTCTGTCCCATTGAACTCCACCTTCTTCCCCCACCAAATCTAGTTTAAAGCTCTGAACTACTTGCTCAACCCTAGCGAGCCTTGTTTTAAACCCTACTCCCTTCATACCTAGTTTAAAGCCCTCTCAATTAGCCTTGCCAGCTCCTGGGCTAGGACCTGTTTTCCTCTTAGAGACAAGTGAGACCCATCTGCAGCCATCAGGCCAGGTACCAAGTAAACCACTCTGTGGTCAAAAAAAAATAAAATAAATAATTCCTGTGACAGCACCAGCTTCTCAGCCACCTATTCATCATTTGGGTTTTCCTAGTCCACTCAGTATCCCTCACTGCCACAGAAGTGATCGAGGAAAATGCTACTTGCACTCCTGCTCCATCAACAAACTGCCTCGATCTCCTGAAGTCTCTTTTGATAGCTCTCAAGCTTCTCTGAGTGACTTCATTGCTGTCTGCCTGAACTATCAATAAAGGGCAGTGGATCAGAGGGTCAAACCAGACCTGGGAGTTTTTTAGTATTGTCCCTGACCTGGGCCCCAGGGAGGCAGCACAATTCCCTATACATCAGCTCTGGTAGGTATGTCAGGCTCTCCATTTCTCTGAGAATGGAATCACCTACAACAATTACTCTTCTTTCTTTCTTGGCGGAGGCAGTCTTGAGATGTGGAGTCAATCATCTCACCCTAGACAGCCTCCTAGGTGGACCTTCCACCCCATCCTCACTTACCTTCCCTTTAAGATCCAGAGCCTTAAATCTATTACTTAGGGCCATCTGGGAAAGTGAGGGAGGTAGGGAGGGGGTTTGCCTGTGGTGCCAAGCCGGTACCTGCTTCCTACCCTCTCCATCTCTTCGGTCTCCTCCCTCTGGCAGATGGTGACAGGGCAGGGGGTCCACCACTATTTAGGGGGTATCCCCCCTGATGCCTTTCCCTCTGGTACGCCAGGGAGTTACTCCACCAGTCTATCTCCTGTTCACACTCCCTGATGCTTCTTAACATCTTCACCTCCTCCTTGAGCTCTGCCACCATGCTGAGCAGGTCTTCCACCTGCTCACACCTCACGCAGGCGGTATCCCCGCTGCCCTCCACTTCCACATAATCTCCCTTATGCTGAGTTTGTTTTGCCTGTGATGGTAACTGATGCATGATGTCTCTGTCCTTATTTCAACCCACGAGCTTTTGTCATCATATTTTCTCCTCCTGCTCTTTTGAGGAAGGGAAATGAGAGAGCAGTGTGGGGGTGCTGAGCTGCCCATCGGTGTAATACCACCACGGCAGTTGTAGCACTGTCTCCACACAGCTCCCTGCTAGACTGGCTAGGAGGAAATAAAGGGCAAGCAAACTGAATCAAGAAATCAAATCTCACTTTAGACTGTACAGGAACTCTTACTATGAAGTACTGAAATCCACTGTCAGCTGCTGAAGCTTGCAACACCACTTCTCACAGAATATGTTAAAATTTGAATAACCTGGCTCTACAAAAACAGTGTGCTCCATTTTATCATCTGAATGCTGTAGGCCTAGCTTTTCAGATCCCCTCTGAGGCTGTCAATCCAGATCCAGGTATAGTGAAACACAGTTTAAAGCTCCATTTCTGCTCTGCAAAGCTTTTACCAGGTTAAGCTAGCTCGCATCTAACTCTCAGCTGAACGCAAAGCCCATCCCTTCAAAGGAGAGTCAGGGAAATCTCCAGCCTGCAAAACCAGGGATTTCAGCTACGGACTATTGTTTATGGCCGCATTCATCAGAAACATCTTCATGCCTCTCTTTCCTTCCCTCTACTGCCTTCAGCATCCATGCCTCTTCTCTCTCCCTCTGATGCTGCCCTCATGTGTTCTGCTGCCCTGGCACTCTGCTCCCTGCTTGCTGCCCTGCAGGTCCTGCTGTTCAAAGAAACCTATGCTTCTGTGATCTGTGGCATAGGCTACCATGCAGGGGACCAAGATCTTAAAAGAAACTCTGAACTGTGACATAGGTTACCAGGCATGTGACCAAGCTGTTAAGATCCAAATTATGAGGCAGCCTTCACATTTAACGCAAGGAAAAGTCTATGGTGTGAGAATGTTCTTTTGTAGCACTGAATATCTTCACTAAACAGCCTTTTCCAGCTATACATACAGCTATTAAGAGAACTTTCACTGAAGTGTATAGACAGAATATCGCAGGAAAAAAAGCTATAGCTCTGGATGCTAGTGTATTTTTATATTTTCATTTAAATATTCAAAATATTTTTCTTTCATAAAGGATAAATAAATAAATAAATAAAATCAGCTCATCAATACCCGTGATTGAACAAAACTTCAGAAGATTGTAATTCTATGTCTCACCACTGGATGGTGATGCAGAACTTTAGTTAAAATGATTGCCTAAAGGATACTGTTTTGCTGGGAGAGATATTTTCTGTTAAACTAAAGACTAAGAGGAGAAACAAAACCAAAAACAAATCCCACAAAAACAAACAAAATAAAACAAAACAAAAGCAAAAGACTTGTGGACACATAAGCCATTGCTTGTGATCATTTCCCCATTTTTTATAATGACCTCAACAGTTTTAGCAAATCAATTTGCAGCTTTAATGGTTTCAGATTTAACTGGTGAAGTGTAAGCTAGCGTTCATTTTTCAAGTTCCTGGGTAAACAGGAGAAAAAGAGTAAGTTAATCTGCTCCAACAAATGAAACCTTTGTCTCATGTGAGACTCATGGATCTCATTGTCCTCATCACATCTTGTCACTGTTAACCCATTGCTGCATTTTCTATCTAGTGCACTGTTTACTTGTGGTTGTATTTTTAGCTTTACAGTCTTGCTGTTCATCTCTACAAAGTGATTACACTACTGCATATTGACAATCACTGCATTCATCTGGAGTAAGGTACAGAAACAGAGAAGAAGATACAAAATACGTAGGTGGGGCACATACCTGTTTTTTGATTTGCTTTGTGAAGAGCACTCAGAGTGAGAAGGACTCTGTTTTGCTGTGGACTGAAGCCACTGATGAACGGGAGGACATCCCCTTCAGTGAGCATCCTCTGGGGCAGGAAAGCCTGGAAATTGTTTGTGGTCTGCAAATCTGTAGAGAAATGTGTGGCTGCAATGAAATCTACACCATTAGCCCAGTCTTCACCAAAATTTGCTTCTGGAAGAGGGAGATATTTTAAGCTGAAAGAAATAAAAGTAAAAATTGAACAGATAATTGAAATCCACTGTAGAACACAGTAATCTATCATTTATTCCAAATGTGTTTTGATCAGTATAAAATCCTCAGCAATCTCAATGTAACAGTTACTTAAAGTCTCCTTCAGCACTTTACACCTAATTTGTCCTGGCATAACTGTCTCTGGATGAGTTAGACACAGCTCCTGGATGGGGCCATGGCACCCAGAGAGGAATCTTGTGTACGCCCATAGCCTGCCTGCCTGTTGCAGGCTGTGATGCAGAGATTCCATCTCTCGTGAGATATTTCCTGCTTCTAGAGAGTAGGACAATGGAGGCCCAAGGCCTCATATGGGCTTTGTGCAGGCACTACCCTAACAAACAAGCATGCAGGTGGCACAGTCCCCCCCGAACCACCTCTCTCATTTCCATACCTGTCTTGGAACTTGGGCAATGCATAAGCAATGGAGGCGACATGTGCCTTCCACATGTGATCGAGGGCATCATCCAGCACAAAGGAGGAGGACTTTGCAGGGCTCATGGCTTTTTGCTCTGCAGACAGCAAATACTGCAGCAACAGGGAGGGGAAAAGGCAGAGAAATGAGAGTAGGATTTGAAATCAATACATTTTTCACACTTACATACATACTTCACAAACGAATAAGTTTTCAAGCTAAGGAAAATTGCTTTTGAGTAGTTAGAATGTGTTGCTTTTATTTTGTAAATAACTATACTATCTCACATAGGGAGAAAAGAATGATTAATATAGATTTCTAAAGGGAATTTATATTCCCACCAAAGTTGATGGGATTTGCCATTCTTCAGCTTCAACAGAGAGAGTGTTTTTCCCACATAATTTAGGTATTCTGTCACAATAATTCATCAGACTTTTGTATCTGAATGCCATAGAAGCTTCCATACTAAAATATTGGATTTCTTGAAAAACTGTACTCTTTCAGCTGCAACAGCTGAAGATTTTCAAAAAATAAGAAAATGAGTCTTAATAATTGTTATTATTGCTATTTGAGAACTGATTGTTTATAATAACTTCCTAAACATACTGTGTAGTATAAAGAATCTGATGAAAACTAATCTAGTCTTGTTCTTAAAACCTCTTCCTCTGCTCACAATTGCCAAGAGGGATTTATGGTTTTTATTTGCTGATAATTATCTATTACTTGACTACTAACAAAAACATTGGTTAAAGGCTATCTGTAAAAATTGTTGTTGAACCTATGAAGTAAGAAATGCTGTTATCTTTGTGATTAGGGAGCAACCAAATAAGGAGGAAACAGAGAATGTTGTTGCATTAAAATTATCCTTCTGAATGAAGTTTCAGCATTTTCAATGTTTTAGATGTTCAAAGGAATAAATGAGCCCTATAAAACAACACCGGAACATTTCTCAAAGGCAATGTCTATCTCACATGCTTATTTAGCATTGCTAACATTAGGAATACAAGTACAACTGTTAACAGAACAGTTTCTGGGGACAGACACCAAAATACAATATTAGATTGAAAGGAAAGAAAAGAATCAATAACCTGTAAAAATCCTGTCCTTCTCATCTCTCATTCACTTTATTTCATGTTTTTCTTTTTTTCTACTTCTTACTTTTTTTATCAAGTTGTTCTTGAAAGAAAATCAAGACACCAAAATCTGATAAATAATAATAATAGTTTTTGAAGAAATGTTCTGCTATTATTTCCTGAAAAACACATAGAAACTGTAAAATCATTTACTTCAAAATAGGCCTTCCACTCATCCATGAGCTCAGGAATGTGAGAATGGCAGTCGGCAAAGCTATAGCAGAAATCGGCTCTTCGCTCCTCTGGTGACAGGATTTCTACCTCATACTGCACCTCTCCAAACAGGCCAGCTTCCACCGCTCCCAGAAAGGGTATGATAGCCAGGTAGTAATTCATACCTGTAATAATAATTAGAAAGGAGGAGGCATGAACCACTAGCAAATGAACAATTCCCATACAGAGAAATAACAACTCTCCAACAGCAAATGCAGCCATTTCAAAATGCCTCTCATACAATCATGTCCAGCAGTGGGATTTATGTGCTGAAATGCTCTAGAGATTATATCCATATTGATTCAGATATGACTTTCAATATTAATTTACATATTGCCCGTAAACATGTAGGAAAGCCAGGTTCAGTTCCCGTCTGTGCAGGACAACATCTCCTGCAAGAGTGTTCATGTGAGTACTGATGTTCTTTGTGTAAGAAGAGAATTTTAAATTCTCCTCTTCATTGTGTCCTTCTTCGTAGAAATAAATTTTGAGGACTTTCAACAAAGAACAGTCTAGAGCCCAGATGCCCTCCCTCTTGCGTAGGTAGCTCTGGGCCATTGAGTTAAGAAGTCATTTGCTTATGCTTAATCTCAGAGCCATGGATTGCCCAGATATTTGTACGCAGTTCCAGAAGTGAGGGTAAAAATTACTAAAATATTATAGCCTATCACATGTCCCTACCTTACTAATGCAAAGCAATTTTTCCACTTCCTGTATGTGGGCCTGGCTGGGAATTCTGGAGGAAATGTATGGCCAGTGACAAGAGCCAAACAGAGGCTCCAAGTGATGAAAAGACAGTGTCTCACTGGGAGTAATTGCTAAGCTGAGTCTTCCTTCTCATTCACTATTTTCACGGGAGATGCTGATACCTGGATTTCACAGTAGAAAACATTTAAATTCTCCTAAATGTATTTGCATGTACTACTTATTTGTACCTGCCTGAGAGACTCAGAGATCAGAAAACAGTGCAACAAAGGACTGCGCTGAATATTATTCTAGGTCAAAAGGACAGGACTCCTCAAGCAGCAGTCTTTCAAGGAGTGTCTTATACACCTTGATGTATACTAAATGTGACTTGTTTAAGCTCATTCTTGGCTTGGTATGACTATGCATGCCAGAGAGGGTTGCCCTGGAAACCAACCCAAAATGCTTACATCTTTGGAAAAATAAGAGGCATTTTTCTGCAGTACAAAATACTTTTTTTATATTCTTGCTACAATAGGGTAAACCAAAGTTGAGTTAATACATTTTCTGGAGGCAACAAAAGTGGTATCATGCAGACTTACAGTGTTCAAAGGTAAGTGAAGAGCAGGAATCCAAATACTGAATGTAAAGCTGGTTTCTCTTCAGGAAGGTACTCTGCACAGCACTACACAGTGACCCTTCCTACTTGTCACTACATGGGACACCTTCCAGTTTGCATAGGAAGGATTCTTTCAGTTTAGCTCCATCATGGTGTTTCCCACATATTTTTACATGTGTTTTTGCAATTAATACATTTTTAAAGCTTCAACTGGCATTTTTTTCTTCTACAAAACAGTTGTCAAAGTCTCTTCTACTCTCTCATACCTGAGTGTCTTGCTGCAAGTTTTCAATGAAGTAGTATGCAGTACTGCAATTACTTTGTAGAATTGAAGTCCAAGCAGAAGAAAGACTCTGAATTTCCTTCTAGAACACTAATCATATTTTGGAGAATGTGTAATAGCATATACTTACAGGACCACCAGCTTCTCACAGATATGCACAGGTTTCCATAGCCACAGGAAGTCCCGTTGGTAGGATCTGCTAGTCTGCCTGAATAAAATGAAAGAATGTACCAAATATTTTCGTCTTATTCACAGAAGAAATCCCATTGAGATTAAAAAAAAAAAAAATTATACCAGTAAAGCAAGCAGAATTTTGCTAAGAGAAGTAGAACAATTACTGTTGTTCTGCTTCATAAGCTACTGCTCCTACGGTAGTTGAAATTCCCAGTCAATACTTCATGCAGTGCATATTAATTTTACTGTGTTTTACAGTTCAATTTACTGCTCACTGTAAATGTATTCTGAGAGTTTATGGAGTTGTCTGGAAGTAGGACATCACAATGATATTTTTATAGAGATATAAATACACATGCACATACTGCCATAAACGCACGCATAGCTGATGCATAATTTTCAGCAGATGCAAGGCTGCTTGTATAGGAAAGCTGTTAAATGACCAGAATGCTACAAATTAAGTGTGCTAGTAATTGTATCACCTAATCAGGTTGTTTGATACAGAATTCCTTCCAGTTTAATGATGCATACAAACATTACCTTCCTGTTAAGCTAAGCATGCAAACATTGTACCTGATTAGCAAAGTCTTCAAGCATCTATGCTATAACAAACATGCAAGACATTTCACAATTATTTGTGGCAGCACGTAAAACATGTTTTATTTAAGCACATGACATAGAGGAATAGCCTAATTCCTTAAAGCTCTTAGATATGTGCATCACGTGGTAAGTAGTCATGTAGAGGGTCAGGCAATCTGCTTTAAGCACGACATGAAAGTGCCATGGTCAAGACTAATGACACGAACTGTTCCAGAAGCTCTCAAGCCCTGCACTGCAGGGTACTTACTCTCTGACAAGTCAGCTGAATACAGATATCATAACTTCTGTCAGATCAGAACCTCATTACATTCTTTGAAAACCAAATCAAATTTTCTTTTAAGACATCTCATACATTTTACTCAAGGAGAAGAGAGGATCATGAACCGTGTGCATACAGATTATCCTAATCATCCTCTCCAGCTGACTGGAAAGAGGATGTGTGTTGAGGCATGCTAGCTGCTTGAGCTGATGTCTTTCTATAGCAGAGCACCAAGAGAAGGAACTTGCAATGGAGAGGAATGCAGCGCAACATTTTTATTTTTTTAATGAAAACTGATTTCTTTTTATAGTTACAGAAAGATTTTTTAAGAAAGATTTTTTCTTCAGGATTCTACGTTCACACAGGTCATCAGAAGTAGGGATCAGTATTTCACTGGTATGCAAAGGGCAAAGATAAAGGAAAAAAGAAGGCAAAATGTTTCAGAAGAATTGCACGTGAAATTTACCAAAGATCATTAGCCCACGAATTTTGGGAAAATAATTAGAGTCCTGGGCAGTACCAGTGATAATTAAAGGGTATGTCTGAATTTCTTGTGCCTTAAAGCACTAAATGCACTTTCAGGTCTACACTCCGTTTGTCCTTTCTGTTTCCCCATTCTTTGTCGTTAACACAATTATTTCAATCTTCACATCTATCCCAGCTATCTCAGTCTTTCTTTGTATTAACAGTGCCTCCCAGCTGTAAATTCATTAGCAACTTTGCACATGATTTCTCATTAGCAAGATTTCTTTGCTATTTTTCTGTAACAAGACTGTTAACAAAAAAAAGGGGGGGGGGGAGCAGTTTTTCTCAAGAATGATAATTGAATTTTGAGCATATCCTCCATTAAGCTATAAACTTCCCTTAGCAACTCCTATCATTAAAATCTCCTTCAGGTGTTCCATTGCCAGATATAATTCCCTTTTTCAGTCTTCCTTAGTAAACTAACAGTTATAATTCCATGCTTTGACTTTATAGAGGAAGAAAAAATATTTTTGGACTTTGGTGAAACATCAGTTATACTGTCAAAAAAAATTACTCAGTCTAGCACAGGCTATCTTATAACAGCATAAACCAACCTAACTTTTTTTTATTTAGCTCCGTGTCTTTATATATTCTTTCCTTTACACTTATTCCAACGTCTCACCTACTGTTGAGGTAAGAGTAAGAATATCTTTGTGCCCTTATGTCTTTTTTTCCTTCTTCTTAACTATAGGTACTACTTTTCCTACTCTTCAGACATATTTTACCATCTGAAACTTTTTTAAAATCCTTGCCTCTGGATTTGTACTTCTGTATGCCAATTCCTTCAAGTGGGGGTAGGGACTATCCAGTTTCCTCAGTTTGTGCAGTTAGTATTCTTTCAGTTTAGCTCCATCTCTAAAGTAACAATTTATCTTTCCAGAATCACATTCTTATCAGCTATCCCCTCTTGCCCATCAAGATATCCTGTCTTGCCAATGTTGACTCTACTGTAAATTTGGGCAAATTAATGATTTTATTTTATGTCCACAAGTTGTGAAGGAGTTCTTGGCAAAGCGAGGACATGAATTGGTTAACCTGAGCAACCCTGGGTATGAGCCTCTCCCTTAGGCCACTCCTTGTAAACACCCAAAAGAAGCAGCATATCTGGATTCCGGATATGCTTCAAGTGGGCAGCAACCAATTATGTCTGTCTGCGTGATGAGGACTCTGAATCCAATCAGAACAAGGAGAAGGTGCGTGCTCAGGACTGTATAGCCAATGCATGCTGCCCATGTGTTTTGTTGTATGCCCAAAGCCAGTGTGTGCTGTCCACATTTCTGTTGTATGTCTATATATGCTGTACATAATCTGATTAAAGGGAGCTTAACCATACTTACTTTGAGATCGTGTCATGACTCAGGGACCCACTTCCACTCCAACAGCAAGTAGCTCATTAAATATTTGTGCCATTCTTATTAAAGTAGTAGCTTCATTTGTTCCTTATGGCTTACATAGAAACAAATCCATAAAAATGTTTTCTCAGCAATATAACCTTCACATGCACATGGTTAATGCAACATATTTCAGTGGCTCTTTGAAGAATTGATTTCCTCTTTTTGATTGCGCAAGTTCATTATGTCGATATGCAAATGTTTCATTCATTCTTCACTAATCTAACGCAGCTGCCTGTTTGGATGAGGCTTAAATATTTGCTAACCTCACTACTATGCACACAAAAATTATTTCCTTTCCTTTCTACTTATCCATCAATACTTCTTACATTTCTTTCTGTAAAACACTTTCTACTCATATATTTATCCTTCTACCTTTTTTTTTCCTTTTGATCATATAATTTCAAAAATATATCTCCTTTCCTATCGACCGATTCTGTGACAGTCAGTCTTCACCTGTCTGTGCAACCAGATACAAATCTTCTTCTCTCCCACCATGTCCCTCATCTCTATTTGGAAACTGTCACTGAAACCAGGCACATCTTCACTTTGCAGATGTGGCCATATTACCTAACTAGATTGTTTCCACCACTCAAATGTAGCTTCTGCATCCAGGCATCTTTGTCTCTGCCACTCACTGGACCAGCTCTCCTGCTGCATCAGCCACTCTCTTCATCTTCTTTTTATTTTTTTATATATAAAGAAGGAAAAGATGAAAACATCTGCCTAAACTCCAACCAAATTCTTCTTGCAGCTGTCTGTTTGCCAGCTAGCTGCCTGCATGGATTTTGTTGCTTGCTCTACCTCCTTTTCTTCATTTTGACTTAGCATTTAATGTTCAGTTAGGTGTGATTAAAAGCTGGCAGCCTTCCTTCACCACTGGCTGCAGTTTTTAGTTTTCTTCCAGGCAAACATACACCTTGAACAAAACTTGCAACCTCTAAGAACTACAGACTGCAACTAATAAGCCAAAAAAAAAACCAAAAAAAAACAGGTAGGCAAAATAGACAAAGCCCTAGGAAAAAAAAGGGAGGGGGAGAGGAGAGGGAAAACAAAGAAGAGAAAAAAACAATTTTTGTAAAAAATATATATTTAAAAAAATATTGAGGCTACTTGTAAAATAATCAAATAAGGTAAAGAGGGGGAAAAATTCACAGTGGAAGAAGTACACTTTTAACTATCTGCATGAGAAATGAAACTCAAATCATCAGCAAAAGACCATAACACTAGCAGCCAAAAGAAACCTGTCAGTTAACAAAATAAGAACGGTACTGCAGAGTGCAGAATCTTACATCTACCTGCAATAAACTGGAAAGACTAGGAAGATGTTTTCAAAGATTTTCGAGTAACTGAAGTACTGCGTCCTCATTTGATCTATTAGTGTTTCTAAATCACAGTCCCTCTGGCTTCTGATTAGTTCTGGTTTTAGTATCTTTTCCTATTAGAAAGTCAAATAGCTATTTCTCAAGAAAGTAAGACGCTGCTTTCATTGAGAATTTCTCTTTCAAATTGACAGCTTAGCACTGTATGTTAAAATTTAGAAGCTGAGACTACAGTAGTCTTGCAAGGCAGAAGCCTTGGGAAAAAAAAAAATGACCCAAAAGTGATCTTGTAAACACTTATCTGTTCCAGCAGCTTAAGGAGGTAATTCATACCTGTACAAAATTGCCACCCATGCTGCAATGGTAATCCCCAGAGAATATTGCCAGAATTTTGGGATCCAAAGGCAGTAAAATATTTGGCTGAAGAGTTTAGCAAGACTTTATATACTCCCAGTCGTTCTCGATAGTTCCAAGGATTGATGATAATTTTGTTGTTCTTTACTGGGAAATCCAGCAGGTTTTCAGGGACAAAGTCCCACAGCAGCGGATAGACATCTTCTCTAGTGGCATCTTTGTCGCTCTGTGCCGTGTCAGCTGCTGGATTCAGGGTAACAGTTAATATGAGAAGAAGAGTCTTTATGGCAAAGTAGGGCCACATTGTGGAGGTTTGTGATCCAGGTGCTTGTGGCTGCAGGGCTTTTATCATGAAAGGCGAGGGCTGAGCAAAAAGGGTGACTCAGACTGTGGAGGTCTCTGTCTCACTTCCCTCTTTTCCTCGATCTTGACCTGGCACTGCCAGATGAGCAGGCTGTGAGTAATGCTCCTGCCTCAGTCCTTCAGGTGAGATGGGGAAAGCAACAGGGTGATCAGTCTGACAAGAACATTTCCAAATCTGTGCTGCCCACAAAATACATCCACCCTTTCAAAAGCCTACCATGCTGCAATACTGCTAGCACAGTACCATTGTGAACTGTTCTGTCCCTATCTTTCTTGCTAGTTGCCCCTTTTCCCTTACCCTGCCTAGCTCCTCCAGGTAAAGAGCAGACAGCAATGTCACAGATCTCATTCCTAACAGATGAGTGACTTAACAGGTTAGGTTAGGACTGAGTGGCTCCAAACAAGGTGCTTTGAGGAGGCTCTGAGTGCCCACTACGGAGAAACAATGGCATAAGCCTTGTGTTGTCTATGGCATCTTTATATTTGGCTTTGGGACAACTTCTCACATCCCTCAAACTGTGGAAGTGTTGGAAGTAACCAAATCCACCTGGTTCTAGGCAACACAGTACCTGGCTAGCTGCGTTCTTACTGTCTGTTTGTTTTGTGTGGAAAAGGTCATTATAAAGACCTAAAGTCTCCTGTTAAATCTCTATGATCTGGTAGACTCCAAAGGCAATACAAAAGCTATGCTTCCACTGATAGAATTGGTGTTTGCACTAGTTACCCTTCAACACAACTGAAATTGTCGAACTACCTTCACCTCACCTACTTCTGGGATTGTATAATCTTCAGCTGCTTTTTCTCAGATAAGCAATTGTTGCAAAACAGTTGTCAGCAAACAAACGTATTTCTTATCTTTGTAGCCATGCTTTCACATGAGAAAAACTGCAAATGCTTACTTTCTTTGAAGTAATTCTGTGAATTTTGGTCAGGCTTTTTGTGCTTAAAATAGCCTAAACTAACACCGTGGATGACAGCAAGCCAAAATTGGCTGCAAGTATTTAACAGTAGACCTAAAATAAAGGTATCAATTTAGTTCAATTTTTCTCATCTTTTCTATGCATTAGAGAGACATTTTAGCAAATAACATCATTTTTTCAACGGTCAATTTTAGTTTGTCTCTCCACTAATGAGAAAAAAAAAATACAAAAGCTATTGCTGGACTCAATGATCTCTAGAGGTCCCTTCCAACTCCTACAATTCTGTGATACTGAAAAACAATCAGTGTTCAACAAAGTAGAGATCAGCATAGACTTGAAAACGCTTTTCCTAATTACGGTACCTTATAGAGGTTTCAGATGATTGAGTTTTCCCTTTTTTTAAGTTCATATGAATGGAATTTATCTCACCAAACTGTGGACATTTAAAGATTAATCAAGCCATGTAGATTTCTTCTGTGGCCAAAGCAGAGAATCAGGCATATCCGTAATGTAAACCATCTAAAATACACCACTGAGAGATGTATTGCCCTTGGCTGACCGCAGAGGGAGTTGAAATTACAGGCTTAGCTTTAGACACAAATTAATATTTTTAGATTAAATAAAATTAATGTTATCATTACTTGGTTTTTTATAATAATTTCAGACATTTTAAAATATAGTTATTTTTCTTGAAACATAAAAATAAAATAATCTTGAAGCTAAATGTCCAGAACTGCACTGTTTACATGCATATATATATATAAATGGCTCTAACTGAGGTAATGAGCAGTGAGCCTCACCTGAAAAGTAAAAGTGCTGAAAAGCATTAACGAAAGTGCAAGCTATATAGAGGAAATGTGTGATTCTATGAAATAAAGGGTACAAAGATCATAGTCACACTAGAATATAAATGTTAGTTGGGGACACAAACAACTAATTAATCATGGGGATTATTTTCACCATCACTAAAAAAAATGCTTAATTTGGGAGTCTAAGATTTCTATGCCTTTATATAGCCAAGACAGTTTAAGCTCTCCTAGTGAGAGACACCCATAATTCATATTACATAAGTATAGCCAGGCTGGATGGGGCTTTGGGCAACCTGGTCTAGTGGGAGGTGTCCTTGCCCATGGCAGGGGGGTTGGAACAAGATGATCTCTAAGGTCCCTTCCAACCTGAACCATTCTATGATTCTATGATTCTATGATTTTGAGTTTCATTGCTTCAAGTAGGGAGATGTGAATAAACACCTTCAGTTTTCACAGAGATACTATATATGTAGGTCACTTTGAAAGTAGTGCCTCCTATTTATTTCTGTGGAAACTACAACAGATACAAAGAGCACAATAACACTATTTGATAAAAAAAATTTCTCAGGTACAAAACACTATTTTTTAACACAGTCACCACCATTAGCTGTGCATTTTCACCAGCAACGGACAAGAGCCTGCGTGCCACATTCATAAAGATCTGTACCAGCAGAGGCGCCCCACCCACCACCTCACTGTGCTCGCATCCACTGTTTGGTCTCCATCAACATTCAGCAAGTGTTGAAGAATGTAGATGGGCATAATTTTTTCTGCATGGAGGAATTTCATTCCGCTCCTTTGCTCCATCCACACTTCCATGTCAGACACCATTTGGTCAGACTGCCTCTCTGCTGCCAGCTGTTGCAAAGCAACAACATGGAATGGAATATTGGTGGGAAGGTTTAACCTCTACTGCCATACCACCAACACCTTCTTTTGATGTTGTAGGCCAACACAACAAAATAGGAGGCATTACTTTCAGAGCAGCCCTCATATCTATATCCTGATGGGATCATGTAGCAAATTGACTTGCTCCCGGTTTGTGTGGACCCTTACTGAGGCATGAAATCTGTCCTCCACTCTGCTGTCCAGAAAGGTATTCCCAATTAACACCAAATTGAACAGGTATACAAATATGAACTACTAATTTGGATGCAAAAACATAATTTTTCAAAAGACATATAATAAAAAATAAAAGTAAATCAATGACATAATGTCTGCTTTATGCCAAGTTTTGAGCTAGTTGATAAACATTTGTGCTATACACTAAGTGGTAGATGTAAAATATGAATATGCCCAGTAGACAAGCTTGGCTGAATTCCTTCATCTTTTACAATTTGAGCCTTTTACCTTATGCTAACAAAAAGATTTCAACAACACAATTCACCTTTAAGGAATCGAAATCTTAAAAATTAATGTAATGAAAATATTATGATTCATTTTATAGGTCTTACACTAGCTTCCCCCTTATCTTTGCAGGCAAATTAGTTGCTACAGATTTTGCAAGACTTTAAGGACAACAACTTGCCTTTGAGAAGTCAATACACAGGAATTTCAAACTTGGAATCCAATCCTGTTTGTATATCACCCTGAGCAGGGGGCAGGATTCACGTGATGTCAACAGGACATGAGTGGCGTAGGCGGAAGGTCTTGAGTCATAACCAACACTTTGGGGATGTCATCATTTTCAATGATTGGAAGGTTAAGAAGACTATTAGTAACGCCAGTGTCACCGTTTTCTTCACCACAGTTATTTCAATAAGTGCCCCACAAATTACTCAGTATGGCTGTGCCTTCACAGACACTCTAACAGAAGAAAGTCCTGGAAAAGCTTGTGGATAGTGTTATGCTAAATGGACACGTAATTGTTACCAAGTTTCAAGAGAAAACCCTAGTTTTCAACTGGGTTGCAGAGTTTGCTTCAAGATGACTGCAGAACCGCTGATAAGCATCAATACTAAATTAGATTAGTTGAGGTTATGTATTAACAGCACTATTCCTGTGTCAATGGAGAAAAGCATGCTCTCAAAAAGAAGCTTATAAAACAAGATACCATCACTTATAGTGATATTCATCTTGTCCTAATGTTAATAACAAAACAGGTAAGCATCTAGTCTAAATTGCCTAAGTTCCTTGTGCAGTTGATACAGAGGAATAAACGCTCCCCTTAGTCTATGCACCCTGTTTTGTTTAAGGTTCCTGAGGTGCTAACAGGAATCTTTTTCTAGATACGCCACTCTTTTTCCTTTTACTGTAGATGAAGTTTAAACAGCTATACTATCTGGGATTCAATGAGACAGAAGAAAACCCTTGCATATGAAGGCTACAAAATATCAAAGTATCTTCAGTGAGTGCAAAGAAGGAGAGCAGTCACCAGGACTTTGTCCATCAGTTCTACAAGGATAAAGACATGTTCCATGAAGTGCATTATAAGAAGAAATAGCGGCCCATGTTTGATCCTGATACTGTCAAAACATGAAGATACTTTGGCCTGATGGGACACTGGGAAAGGAACTGACAAACCAGTAAAGAAGAGGCATCATTACCCTCATTGGAATGAAGTCAGAACTGACGCAGAGTAAACCTGCAACATAATATATCTAGGTTTCCTCAGAGTTACTCAAATACAGAGCTAAATCTGCTTATAAATTCTAAGAAATCTTTTGGCTGTTTGTATATTACTAGGGAAAAAGCAACCCACAAAAAAATATATATCAGAATCACATTGAGTTGGCTTTATTTCAACCTTTCATTAATTATACATCCATTTATAAGACAAATTATCTGAATCCTCACTTATATTTTTAGCATGGCATTTTAATTAGATGAAAATGAGAATAAGTGAGAATAACTAATTAGAAAAAATCAGCATAATGGCAAAGATTCATTAAAAGAAAGTCACAAACATCCAAAGCAGTAAATCTGTAGCTAGGTGTTACTGCCCAGACTATCTGATGCGAAGCATGCGAAATGGCAGAATCAATTAGAAATTTGGGCCAAAGCCAGTTTTTAAATTTTTTGCTGGTTGGAAGGAATAAACAATTAATTCAGATATTTAAATCAAGAAACAGTTTCATCTTTTGAAATTCAAAAGCTGCAGAGAAAACATTCATAGGACTGTGACACATCTTCTTCCAGCTGCAGCCATTTTCCTTAGGGAAAAATAAAGAAATAAAAGAGGGGGAAGAAGCTTTCTTGCAAGAAACGAAGGTAGGTTAGCAAAAATAATTCTCAAAGAGATAAATTAGGTTTTACAGTGTAAGCAGGAAAAAAAAATGGTACAAGACAATTCTGAAGAAATGTAGTAAGATAAAAGATAGGAGGTATAAATCATCTTTATATTTATTGCCTAATTCTACTTCTGTCATGGAAAAGAATAACACTCTCGTTGTTTCTAACTGATATTCTGTGCTAGTACAGAACACAGTGATTTGCCTCTGCTTTTTCATTTGTAATGACAGAGGAAATAAGAGTGATTTTCAAGAAAAATAGATTTCAGACTTGTTTAGAGAAGTGTGAATAACTTGCCAGAAAAATTCAAACCTATTTGGTTAAACTAAGATGTATATTTAATACATACTTCCAATAACATATCAGTCATTTCTGAAAAAAAAAAATGGTACTATATACCTAGGAAATGTATATAAGCAACAAACATATATATGAACAGATATTAAAACTAAGAAACAAATAGGTGTTGAAATATCCTTGCAAAATAAAGCTAGTATTATCTTGAAATGAGAGCTAATGGTAGAATATAGAGGAATGTCACATCAACAAGTTGAAAGGTGACAGAACAAAAAGTTTTAAAATCAAAATTTTTATGTAATGCATTATAATTGAAATAATTATAATGTTCATTTTTTCATGCTTTTGTTTCACTTAATTCACTTCCATTTATTTTTAGATCACTTCCCATACTCCAATACCTGGATGCACCCAAGGGCTCAATTTCTGAGGTTTTTCACATGCTATGTTTTCATATACGGGAATACCAACTCCAAAATGCAAGTGTCCAGTGCATAAAGATTCCTGTGAAATACAGTCGTTACATTCATGTCTACGCAATGTACCTGCCTGAAAATACCAGAGTATGAGAAGTAGTGTCATATTTCCTGTAGCCGACAGCTATCTGCTTATATTACACAGGAAACACAAACGTAAGTGCTGCAGAAGTCCCCATGCTCGGGCCCGTAATGAAAACCCTGCTGAACACAAGAAGGCAACTGTTTAGGACAGGGCATTCTAACCCTCGGGCCCACATCACCAAAAAATTAGGCTTTGGACTTTCAAATGAGTGCAGAAGACACATACACTTTGTTTTAACTGAGTTTGAAAGGAATTAATTTTAGTCCCCAGCAATTCCTATCAAAATAAAACCTCTAAGGATTTACCAGCTTCACAGGAAAAAATGCCTGGCTTTCCAAATATTCCTGGCCTCTTGCTAGAGCCATTTCCTCAAATGAATGTGATGTTACTCAGCTTAAGTCATATTTAATTATCATATTTAACTACCACAATCTTTATTTAAAAAAAAAAAAAAAAAAAAAAAAAGAGGGTCTTTCCCACACAGCCCTCTGTCCTTCGGACACTGTGACTTCCAGTACCAGCTGAGTTTGTCCTCTCCCAGCCTGCACCACAGCTTGGGCTGTGCCCTGTTGTCATTGTGAGGAGCCTTAACATGGGGCCTCCTCACAGTGCCAGACCCTGGGAAAGCATCCAGTTGGAAAGGCTGGGGAGCCATGAGACAAATTCTTCATGCTGTCCAGGTGGAGAAGGGAGCTGTTGATCTCAGCACTTGCATCTCCTAGACAATGACAATACTAGCTGGAGATGGTAAGGACTGTCTTTGACACAGGCACTGCATCAAACATGATGTGGGCAGCATAATTATTGTACATCTCATGCTGTACCTAGATTTAAATAAAAGACCAGTGACAGTATTTTTGCCTAAATACAGACCTTGCTGCTGGCTAATATACATGCATTAACATAGCACACCGTTAAGCACAATCTTGAAACCATGAAATCTTACCTTCGAAGAAAGAGGCAGAAGACAGTTCTGGAGCAGCAAACACAGCCAAGCTTTACAGAGGACAGGTTTCTGAAGTCTTTGACTCTCCCCTGTATTTATATGGCATTTTCTTCTATTTACTCTAATTACAAAAGTTCAGCCTTTCTTAGATCCAGAAAACTCTGATTCCTGCCCTGATTCTGAGCCTTTGGACAAATCATTCAAAAATATTCTAGTTTACTTTGTCAAAGCTGAGTGAGTACATCAGAAAGAGAAATAGGCCCTGATCCTGGGCTTTTACCATCCTTATGCTAAAACTCCACACCAAAATTATTTGGCTTATGCTCATATGAAAAGACAAAACTAAAAAGAACCCTTCAAGATATCAGACATTTTTGTTCTACAATTGTGAATGCTAGCAGTGTGGGCATGACACAGCTTCTAGCCTTATCCTGTGTTTTGTTTTGCTTTTTCTCCTCAGAGTCTACAGGCTGACAGCTGGAAATAATGAATTTAGCTCACATTTTCTTTTGGAGCCAGAACAGGTGCCATTTAATTTGAGTGAAAAGGGATGGTGGAACTGCAAGCTCCTGTGGATTTGTACATGACCACTAGATGATGCTATATAACTTTTCAATCTCTCCATTACTTTCACAAGTAATTAAAAAATAAGTAAATACATAAAAATCAGAAGATTGGAATAAAACTTGGTTTTAATACATAGGTAAATATGCACATAATTCAAATCTTTGCATTTAAGTAAAAAAAATCCACATTCCTCTTCCAGTTAGCATTCATTAAGAGATTCATTAACCCAATCAAAGAGTGTATCTGATTTTTAGATCTTCTTCTGTTGGATCAGAACAATTGTAGCAACGTGATACAGAATAAGTTTGAACAAACCTTTGACAGCAAAAGTACTTCCAAAAATGTTAAAAAGTAACTTTGCTCAGCAGTTTTTTATACTGGATCAGGTACCAGCTCTTTTCCTGCAGTAAGGATAAAACCCTAAGCTGGTGTAAACATCATATGCTGTGCTTCTACTAAGTCAGCTTGCTTTTGATCCAGATTAAACTTGTGCTACCAAGCAATGTAGTGGTGCACAGGAGTGGAATTAATGAATATACAACCACAGCCAGAAAGGGACCAATGGCCAAATCCACATGGCGACTTTGCTGTACTCTTGTCATAAAGTGAATCCAAAAGGCTGTTAGTAACAGCTGGTGTACAGTGTGATTTGTACTTCAAATTGAGCAAGGCAGTAAACATACATTTCCTTATAGATCAAGATAGGAGGAGAACAAGACAGAAAAACTTGCAGGAGAGAATGTATATGCAGTGTTTTTCATACATTCCACATATTTGCATCACGGTTCCAGCACTAACCAACTAGTGAATCTGAGTCTTGGTGGCTACAGACAGAGATATAAACTAGTACCCATACACATACTCATGAATTTTTCAGCATTTTAAGAAATACTGTCAGGGATAAGCCTCAGTTTTGCTGTCTGGGAAGTGGACTAGCAGCTGTCCCTGCCTCAGGCAGGTATCGATCCATGCAATTTCCAGAACTCCCTGCTCAGGGGACATCATTGTCTGCGCAGTATTGTGCTCAACAGGCAGTCATGGAAATTACTCTGCCATCACAGACATGCTCATTTCAGATCACTGGTGAAAGTCTCTGTTATCTTAATGTCCTGAATCAGACTAATTGGAAGAGTAATTGATGAGGGCACATGGACTTGAATTATCATTTAGATTTGCCTGATAAAATAATTTCATTATTTTCCAAAGCTCTGGTAGTGATTGCAAGACTTAGCTTTAGAAGGCTCTTCATCAAGATCTGCAAAACCCTTTCTTCTTCTTCTTTTTTTTTTTTTTTTCTGAAGAAAAGCAGTTTCATTCATCTTCTGGACTTCATAAGACACTACTCAAACTCTGCCCATTAGATGGATGCACAATAAATTCCTAGTTTTCAGGAATGTGGCTGAGCCAAGCTTTATAAAGCGCTGACTGAATATTAGAGGTCTTAGTGGGTAAAATTACCTGTTCCCGCATGCATAAATATATTTAAGCGATCTGCTCATTTACTTGAGGTTGAAAAGTACTAAGGCACTTGGATTACAGTTGTTTTTCTTGTTATAATTCATCTGTTGCATGCTCTCAGATGACACCAGACAGCATGGCGAGGCTAGCTGCATCCCTGCTCCCTACCTGTTATGTACCGTTTCCAGAATGAACTTCTCCATCTCCCTTCTCCTGCTCCTTGCAGATTCTTTCTCAAGGGAGAGATGAGGGAGCCTGCTCCTGCCCAGACCTCTCTGCTTCAGTTCAGTGCTGCCCCTCTGTGACACAGACAAGAGACACCATCTCAGTAGCACCTCCTATTTCCCTTGCACTTTCTAATTCAGCCATGAACAGAAGGAGGTTGAGGGAGAATTCAGATTCTAAATTCCTCCCAAAGAGACAAAGAAAACACACCTGGAGCAGGAAAGAGCTGTGCTGGGCTTTGCCTGTCCCCACAAGGCTTGTGTTTCTCCTCCTGTGCTCCGGCAGTCTCTCTATCCACCACCACTGCTCTGTCCTTGCTGTGTAAGGTTTGTCCACCAGCGCATCTGGGAGCTGGGTGACCATGCTTAGGTCTTGACTGGCAGAGGTAGGCCAGATGGTGCTAGGTGACATGGTGACATTCAAGAGCCTTCCATTTCTAAATAACAATGTCATCTGACAGATGTCTTGAGCCTTCTGTTGCTGTACCAAAAAAAAAAAAAAAAAAAAAAAAAAAAAGCAAAACCATACATTAATACAACTAATTAGAACATTGTTAATAAAAGCATTCATTAACATCACAGATATTTTACAGAAATGACAGAAAATGTTTTCACTGTCAATAGAAATATCTATGTGCATTTTTTTTTTTTTGCTTCACAGGTGGAAAAATAGTTGTGACTGTACAAGAAGTATTTTGCTTATGATGAAAATCTCATGGCATTTCACTAATTTGAAACCTAGTAATCGTGGTGGTTTTTTAATCAGTTTTGTGTGAAAACTGCTGTGAGGAAATCAAAATATTCAACATTTTTAACAATAATTTCTAGCAAGACTCTTGCACTCTGTTCTGTCATGCAAGCATCAGCCCATGGTAACCAGTTGCTGCTGTGCTTTCATTAAAAGAGCCCACAGCAATTCTTTTATTATCCTAGTACAAAGAGCATGTTTGTTCTTCCAGGATATCCAGAGAGAAGGGACGAATTGTATGAGCTGTTAATCCCTTTGAAAGTGGATTTGATATCGATTTTAGACAACACTTGTTTGATCAGACACCCGATGGAACCTCACATAGGTACTGCTGCTGTCAAATTTTTTACAAATATGAAAATGTATCTTGTTCTCATTAATCCTCCAACTCTTCTGATTCTTGCTGGCTATCTTCCCTCCCTCTTTCCCCCTCATGAATCTGCAAGTGCTGGCTCTGCTTTTTCCTCTTTTTAGTTAGGCCAGAGGAAGGTTTCCCTGCAGAACTCCTTGCAGAGTTCTTCCATGCTCACTTGGACACCCGCTCTGCTTCTTTTGTGGGAAATTCTTGCTTTTAACAACTTGTGAGGAAACCCTGCTTTGTTTACCTGAGATAATCGTGATCAACTGCTGAAGTATTTAGTCACAATAGAAAGAATACCTTTAATTCAGCTGTGCAGATTGCTTGCATGTATGGCAGTGGAAAAAAAAATGGAAGGAAGTGAGCAAAAGAGTTCTAAGGCCTTAATTCTCACCTAATATCAAGAAAGAAAGAAAATGAATAAAGTATTTGCAGTGTTCGAAAAAATATATTATTGAAAGGAGCTCAGCAGAACATAAGGGAGCAATCCTGTTCGAGGCTATCACCACTGTAGCAAGGACGCATATTCTCAGATAAGATACAGCAGAGCAGCTGGGAAGGCTGCTGCTGTTGTAAAGAGAGGAGAGATCTGTAGCAATAAGAGTTTAGTGTACCTGAATTTTAGCATTCTCATTCTTAGAGCACATGGCCTCTGTCAATTGAGCCTGATCACAGGTATGATGGTAAGAGTGTAACCAGGGAGCAGGAGCTTCTGCAACCTCTTTCATGGGAATTGGAGAAATTCTGACTTACGATGCTCTCACTCTAAGCAAGACTGTTTTATCTACAGTGAATTAAACGCATACTCTCATCAAGAATATTTTAATACGCAAGTAAACTTTTGCACTTAATCCCTGTATGCAACTTCAGCAACCCACGATAGGAAATAAAGTTTATTTTCACTTGGGGATACCATTTTCTCTTCCACCAGTATCACTTCAACAGCAGCACACATCAAACACCTACCTTAGAGTTTCCTCTGTAAGTATTAAAATGCTTTACAGAGAGATCAACATCTTCCTTTGTGAATGTGGGGAAATTATTATATTTTCTAGTATGCTAAATATGATGCTAGCAAGAGTTTTCCTTACTCTGTGAAGTCATAAAATGAGACTGCTTCATAGCTCCTCAATTTCTCTTCTTTGCAGAAGTGCAACATTGTTTTTTGTATAAGTCTCTGTTGCATTATGCAGACAGTACACAGGGTGCAATTCAATATAACTTCTTTATTACAGCTATGAAATTCTCACATATGGCTTAGAAATTGCAGCTGAAAGGCTATAAAAATATACATAATCAAATCAGATTCATGCTTCACTGCTCAGGCTACCAGTAGCTCACAAAACATCCTGCAATGAGAGAGACCATCACTGCAGCAGTAGCTGAAGAAATCAATTAATCTTGCTGAAAAGAGGGAGATTCTGAGCTCAAAAGAACTTTTCACGTGTCTTTTTGTGGGCTTTAACAACAACGAAGCTTTCAGCATTGGACTTTACAGTATTTCAAGCTATTAGAATTATGATAAACCAAAAGGCAAAATTGACCTCTTTTTTTAGTCATTACAGATTAACACAAAGTACACGCACATGAAAAGTCAGTAAAAATGATTTTTTAAAAACAAAACAAAACAAACAAACCAAAAAAAAAAACCCTTGGTCTTCTATGAGAGAAAGGACTTAACTTCCCTGGGTTAATCTGGTTTTCATAACTCTTTCCAGGATTAGATCTCAAGGGTAGGAGGGGAATAAATGTTAGCAAATATTGTTATGAGATTGTGACATGGAAAGTCATGTGGTGCACCCAGCATCAAACAGGAGAGCAGAAGGCATTTCTCTGCTCTGTGCATGAGCCTCAGCAGTCCCAAGTGAGTACAGAGACCCTTCATTTCCAGTAGCTGTAGTATTTCCTCTCTCTCAAAAAAAGAGCTTTGTTATGAAATGTATAACATCTGGTTTACTACATTAAGTGAGTTTTGACTACATTTTTTTTCTGTCATACTAAAGTTTATTACATGTAAATATAGCAAGGCCAACAGCTATTTTATTAAAGTTCTTCTCTAAAAACACTTCAGAAATATGTAGTACAATTCACTACCGTGATTTATAGCATTTCTTGGGTTATATGATGCATTTCAAGTGAACTGAACATGTTTTTTTTTTCTAAACATGGCAGAAATAATCTGAGATTTGAAAAGATGCATTGACTTCATAGAAGTTTGTTTAGCAAAAATCCTAGATTAAGTCTGTCAGTATTCAAATCATTGTGAACAATCCTACAACATCTAACTTGGGACTGAGTAAAATGGCCAACAAACCCTAACATTTGGGAGTGGTCATTTTCTGACGGCGTGACATTTGCAATTGACCTCAGTAGACTCAAAGTTTAATTCCAGAGGATGTTAAGGGAACTGTGAAGATCCCTGTTGTATCAGGTTTAGTTCCCTACTGCACATGCCTCTTTCACAATTACAAGACAGCCTGGAGCAGGGTGTTAGAGGGCACGTTTGGAAAGAGTGGATTTACAGGCTCTGAGTGGGCATGAGTTTGCAGTAGGGTAGGTTTGCATGCCTTCTTTGGACCTCAGTAGTGACTGGAACCTGTGGGGCATCCTCTCCTGTATATATATTCCATTAATAACTGATTAGTTAGATCAATCAGAAGCAATTGGAGTTATTACTGTCTTTGCTGAGGTGGATACCAAGCTAACCCCACAGCTAAGGCTCTGAGAGGGAGAGAGAAAGCTTCACTCAGTGCCCTTTCCAACTCGAAGGCAGTGTCCTAGGCTTAAGGGTACCCTTCAGTCATGGTCCCTGGTAAAGGATTGTCTCAGACCCACCCCACAGTGCTCTGGCTCCCCGTGGCAGCAGCATCAGCTGTACAGGTGTAGGTGCTGCTGTGCCAGTTGAACACAGGGCCTCACAGTCTGGTGCACATCTCACCTGCCCTGTCCTTACACAACTGCTACTTCACCTCTAGCAGTATTGCACCAGATACATGTGTTGCTTTGATTAACATTACTCCACAGGGACTCAGAACAACACATATCAGGCTACTGGTGCTTGTCTCACTGTGCTTGGGCTAGATGCCAGGCATTCATGAAGGAGCAAGGCGGAGCAGCAAAGCAGCCCCCTGGAGCTTGCCCCATAGGGATGAGGTCTCTCCTATTCCCAATTCCAGACCATTTGAGACTATGGATGCTACAAAGGCAACACACCATCTCTGACTTCCCAGGCTGCTCCTTGGAAATGCTGCTTCCACATTTGTGCCTCTGCAGCAGTCGTGATGGCACCAACCACTTGCAGAGGCCTGCAGAGAGGGGCTGCTGGTGGGTGACGTGCGGGTGAAGTCGCCATAGAAACTGCTGTGACTCTGGCCTTGCTCGCACTAAACCTCTCTCTGGCAGCCTGGGGAGAGAACAGAAGCTAGTGTAAGCGTGATCTGTCCACAGCTCAAAGCCTTACAAAGCCATATCAGTGTACACAAGGAAGTACGTTTAAGGCAAATTATTTTCTCAGTTGCTGTTCTCCCACGCAGTCCCCAAATCAAAAAAAAAAAAAAAACCATGATATGTAATCCTTGAAACAGAGCTTATTCCGTACTGGAATGTTTATATGTACCAGGTGAAATACCTGATATCCCTGTTTTACTGTTTTGATGTGTACCAGAAGCTTTCTCATTTCTCAACAAGCAAAAGGACATTATGTAAGAAGCTTGGATATGATTCAGGATGCAGATAACAACATAATACAAATGATAGAAAGTCCAACAAACTGGTTAACAAAGGAACACATTCACTATTGATTTATAAATTTTTAGCTTGTGTAAGTACAGTGACTTTTTGCTGGCCTCTGTAAGTATAAATTAACAAATAAAATGTCAAGCTCTACTCACCATATTCAAAAAAGGTTTAAGACATAGGAATTAAAAACTTATTTTCAAAATGACTTATGCTAAGATTACAGGCAACCAGGAGCATAAACAACAGAAAAAAACTTGCAACATTTTCAAAAATTGTAGTCCAAGAGTTATCTCCAAAAATACCATTATTCTAAAAAATGGCTTAGTTATGTACAAAAAAAAATGATCCTGAAATACAAGCTATACTGAATAATAACCAGAGAGAATAAAGACGAAAGAAGAGATCGGTTATCAATAACAAGATTACAATAATGCAGAGAGCAATTCAGGAAGCACCAAATTTGGAAGGGCAACTAATTGTCTAAGATCAGCTCTTGGTAAAACTGTTCAATTTCTGTGTTCAATTTTGCACGTGGAAGCCTACATGTATGGTAACGTGAAGCCACCTGGAAGTCCCAGCAACAAGATACAGTTCCAGCCTGAACAATTATATACATCCATACATAATCAAAACTAACATCCCAAACTAACAAAAAGGAAATAAAAATTAATTAAGTGGGGAATAAATAAGCAAAAATAATAAAAGCAAAAACTAACAAATGTAGGCTGTTTCACAACCTGTTCTCACACTACAGCTGCTCTCTTTTCAAGATCAAGGTCTAAGTCCCCTCGTACTCAGAGGGAAATCGATGCCATAGAACCTTTACAGTTGTGCAGCTTTATTTTATACTTACCTGACCGATATAGTGGCCAACTGCTGGACTGTAACAGAATAATGAAGAAAAGTCACCTATGGCATGACCTTGCTTCTTCCAAACTCTCTTTAGACATAGATGAAGGAGCCTGTAAATGCCCATGGGTGCAGTAACTGCCGTGGTCGCTTACTTTAAGCTGTGGAGTGTGATGAGATAAGAAAATCTGCAGCCTGCTTGAGCAAGCCATGATGAGGACTTCAGACATTACAACAAGCAACAAACCCCTTGCATTGAACACAGGTCACTGCTCAACAAGATGGTGCTGGCTGGGAATGCACAGGCAGGCAGAGAGGTCCACACAGATCCCTTGGGGAGGAAGAAGACAAATCCGAGAGCACAACCTGCTCACCAGTAACTTCTCATAAGAACATGCTTTTAGCAGTAGAGGAGAGCTCTGAGGCTGTCTTCAATAATTTCATTCATAGTCAAAACATCTCTCTGGAAATGGCTACTTGAGTCTACAGGTAATGTGCTAGTGTCCAAACAGGAACGTTGTTTTTCTTTAGCAGTCACTGAGCGTGTTATATAAAATGCAATGAGACAAGGGACAAGGCTGACTAATCCGAAGAAATTCCATATTTTGGCTTTCATTCCTACAAATGCAATATACCGCCTGTGCAGATGCATGCACGACAGGATTTATGCAAGTTTGGGGTAATCCTAGCCTCTGACTACCAAAAAAAAAAAAAAAAAGATCCAAACAAAAGTAACAGGAAACAGTGATGCAGAAGACTGTTTTTTTTTTCCAGTGTACATAATATCCTGAGTTCTATATTTATAAATTATTAAAAATAAAAACATTCTGGTAGCAGAAAATATAGTAAGCCGAGGAGAGGCAGAGGGAGCCTGCTAGAAGCTGTTTTTTTCATCAGGAATGTTTGAGAGGCACTGGTCTGTTTCAAGGCATGCTCAGTTCTGTCATCATTTCCGAACAATGGGTACAATTGATTTCTCTAGGAATAAAAGGCAAGAACATAAAACTTTGTGCAGCCTTCAGAAAGCCATAATGAAATATCGGGCAGCAAAAACAGAACTAAGCCTTTATTTTATCACTGCAAAAATTGAGTTCTAATAAACAACAGGCTTAATTTCACCTAGTTTTATTCTCCGTTGACAGAGCCAAAGATTCCTGTAATCTTAATTTCATTTTTTTGCACCAGACAATCCACTGTGAGACTGAGAAACAACACAGGTGTTGGAATGCAAGAGCTGGGCAGACTAAGACCTGTGTGACACAGCACATGGCAAGCAGGCTTCCTGAGCTGGGATATGAGAGGCCCATTACAAATATGAAGGCTGAAACCAGTGGATCAGATCTAACAATTTCCTTTTCATAGCAGCAAAAAGCAGCACCACCTCCTTTTCTCACTGGAATGAATTTTCAGGAAGGGTGCAGATGGCATTCCTGTCCCCTTGGTGGAGTCTGTGCATATGAGGATGAACAGAAGGTGCAACCTCAATGTGCTGTGCTAGAGCAGCCTCTGGCTGAGGAGCAGCAGCTACAGAGGAGGAGGAGGAGGAGGAAGAAGGAGAGGAGGAGGAAAAAGGAGAAAGATATGACAACCAGGGCCATCATTATTTTATAGAATGTAGAATGATGTGGTCAAATATGTATGCCAAAATATTCATGTTTGGAAAAACTATTTAGTGCTGCTTTTTGTTTTTTGAATATCACGATTTGGTGCTGTACAATTCTGCTATGCACTGTATCTAGAAAGCTTTTCCATTTCCATATAGATAGGAAAGATGGTCAGTGATAAAGTATTAATTGTTTATTCTCAAATTACTGCTTGGTAGAGTAGACATTAGGATCATTTAGTCAACATATTAGAAATCGGTGAAGTCTCAAACTTTCAGTTTTCCAAGGACAGAGAAAAAGGACTGTGGTCTGATGTATAATTAGTGGTGTCCAGCACATCTCCTTGGGCAGGGAAATAAGCAGGAGCCTGTGCCAGCTGGGGTGGTGCCAGCACCCTGCAGCTAGCACAGCATGCTCCAGTGCCTCCTCTTTCTGCCCCAGCATAGCCCAGCACATTCCCATGAGGGCAGAGGAGGTGAGTAAGCAATGTGGCGAAAAGTACAGCACAGCAACCAGGGCTCTTCCTGGAAAAGCATCCTCTTCAAACAGCTTCTGATTCTGTTGGTATTTTGTTACTGAAAGCTAGGAGGCCATGCTTGGATCACACTTTTTGTGTGTTATGTAAGGTGATTCTCATCTTCACCTTAGAAAGAATACTTGGCTTAAACTGAAACTCTGCTTGGAGGAGAAATTCTCCATCTCCTTTCTCATTGTCTTCCTCCTTCGGTCCAGTGCCTTTTCATCTTTTGAAAAACTGCACACAGCTAAATGCAATTGCAAGCTGGATAAAAAAAGAATAATCTCTATGTGAACAAGCATTAATGGAGACTAGAAAATAAGGTATTTACAATTTTAATTTGAGTCAAAATACTTTTAGCTATCAAACGCAAAAAAGTACAGAAAAATCATGTGCACATTCTACCAGGGAGCAGCAGGTTACCAATGCTGCACATGATAAGAAATCTAAGGAGGAAGAGTGAGAAAGGAATGACAAAAATTACAGAAGGATGAAAAGAGAGAAGGAAAATTAGAGAGTGATATGAAATGGCATAAGAATTTTCATACGGAGCCAGACCAAAGACCTATTTAGCTCACTGATAGGTGTCTGACTGTGGCCAACCATGGATGCTAGAAGAGAACATAAAATTACATAATGATGTCTCTCCCAGACTATTTTCCAGATAAAAAATTTGGCAATTGAGAGGGTTTTTTTGAGCTACGTGCTTTGCCTTTGTAGCCCTAAGGTGATTTTCCTTCCACAACTCTGTTCAATCACTCTTTAAAGCCACATAAACCCCCAAATTCACAGCACCCCATGGCAGAGCTTAACTACAAGAACTATCTTCTTTACTGTTTTCCAGAACTTGTCATCTGCTTGTTCATTTCATTCATATTTGTATTTTTGGTGCATGGGAGGAGACTGACTAACAAAAAGTAACACACTTTTCACCTTCCTTACTGAGGGCTGCAGGGGCCTGTTTCATATATCTCCTCAGCCATCCCTCTCCCGGCCCAAAGTCTCCTGCAGCCCAAAGCCATTCCTTGCACAGAGCCACGTCACAGCCTGGCTGCCCCTGGCTGCCCCTCTTCCCCTCCCACCATGTCTGGTATGAGACGGGGGACTGGACTTGCACTCGGAAATCAAAATCTCTCTGTACCATGGAATTATTCTGGAGCAATAATTGTATTTCCTGCTTTGTTCTGTGTCTCTTCCTAAACAATTTCTAATATTTGATTTCCATTGTTTTGCCGGCCACTGACATTTGTGCTAATGTATTTATAGAACAGTTCAGCTTCATGTCACTGCTCCGTTCCTGAATGGTAGCAGTCAGCTGACAGTCCCTTGTTTTCTATGTGAAGTTAAGAACTTTCTTTCTCTGCATTATTTCCACCAACAGATGTTTAGAGAATCTGCAATAAATCTGACTACAAATCAAACTTTTACCATATTGACATTTCTATATAGGTCTCCTCATGCTGGACTTATTCTAGAAAATAAGTCTGGTGGTCATGTAAAAGGCCTTCAGAGATCTGGCAGCAAATTGCCCAATGGAAATACAGCCTTTATCAGCAAAACGTGTGTTGTGTGTGCCTGTGCACACCTGTGCCCTCCCTCCCAACAAGTAAATGATATGAATAGAAACATTTTTGTACCCATGTCAATTTTCATAACTGTGTCAGCAGTGAGGTTTCAGCCAAAATAAAAAATTTGAAAATAAAGACAATAATCCTAAATGAAACTGAGATGGGCATGTTTTTCTACCATAGATAGCAGTATTGTCTTTACCAGCAGACAACACAGGGCCTGAAGATTATCTGACGACTTGCTTTCCATTTGAACGCTAATATGAGACAATTAGGATGATTAGGATCTGCATCTTTCCAACAACGCAGTAAAACTTGTAGTAGGCAGCATGGGATGTTGTCACAACCCATTTTTTTTCACTACAGAAAGTCTATCCAGACAATACTGAGGGAGCAGAAAGGATCTGATATTCAGTGCTTAAAGGCAGGAACTGCTGTGCTCTTCCTTCTGGAGATTGTTGTACAGATCAAATGTTTTGTTGTTGTGATGGCTTCATCACCATTACTCTGTATATTCACTGAGACAAGGAGTCCAGATGTTCTTCTATCAGAGTCTATCCATCAATTTCTCTGGAAAATAAAACAAGTTGGGTTTATTTCTCAGCTTCAATTACAGAATTATTTTATATTTTCAATCCTCATGTTTCTACCCATTATCTTGGTTAGCGGATATGACTGTGGTCAATATTTGTGATGGATTTCAATGACCACATCCTTCAGTATAAATTTTCCACTTCCCACTTTCTGATCGTCCTCAACTCATCGCATCTATATATGTCCACTTCATGCAATCCCTGGACCTCCAGACTGGAAACCATGCAGATGGGGAGAACATCTTTCCATATCTCAGAATTTGCTTTTTCAGATGTCCTGCTTTTTTTAGGAGAAGTGGGGTAGGGGCAGCTGGAAAGGGTGCAGCTGGTCTCCCTTCAGCTCACCCTTCCCCAGCTCCTGCACACAGACCTTACAGACATGTATATATATGTACATGCCACACATATATATATGCTTATTTATGTGTGTTGTACATATGTATATGCATATACAAGTGTGCATGCACACACGTTGATGTATATATGTATATTTGTGTATATACACTGTGCATACAGATGTATGCATGTATCTATATGCTGATATACCTACAGGTTTGAAATCCTCATTTAATGATCCCTGGGGAGGAATTTCCAGCCCAGAGAACCAATTTCCCCCTGGCTGGAACAACATGCACTGCCATGCTGTTCCCTCCCACCCTGTGCCCGGGTGACAGTCAGCACTTGGTGGGGTCGGGGAAGCCCCTGGGTCTGCTCCAGAGCTGAGCAGCTGCCCCAGGTGAGGCTGGGAGGGCCCCAGCCTGCTCCTGCTGCACACACACAGGTAGATCCAGGCACTCCAATGTGTGGCCATTGAGTAGGAAATCCCTCAAACGCTCACGCTGCCTTCCTCCAGGGAAAAGGAGAGGAGAGGAAGGAAAGCCTTTTTTTGTCTTCTCTTTGTAATCGGGAGATGCTGTAAGTGCAAAATGTTTCGGGACATCTAAGGCAAATTCACCTCCTGATAAGATGAACAGGTGCAGCTCCTGCAGGTGAAACAGACGTGTCTGAGTTTTGCCCATGATGTGAGTCCTACAGCCATGTGAATAAACAATGCTAGGGGATGATTTTCAATAGAACATCATGGTTTGCCTTTGTTTCCACTTTCCCAGATGTAGGAGGCTTTTGTCAACGGGACGCGATGAGCAATCGCTGCCCTCCACGCGCACATGCAGGAAGCGAACAAAGGGAAATCCTATTACGGTCCTGCTGCTTGTGCAGGATGTGCCCGGCATCCCCGGCTGCTCCAAGCCGGCTCCCCTGAAGAGGACACTAAATTATTGATCGGAATCGATTGCCAGGACGGATTGGGAAGGGAAAGCAGGCACGTCCCTTGTGAGCGGCTTGCTCCTTCCCCCATTTGCGCTGTAATCCAATTCCACCATGTGCAGACAGATCAGGGGACGCACTCAGCTTCAGGCCTGGGCGGGGTTCTCTCCGTTTAATCTTTTCTCTTCCCTTCGCTGCTCTCCTCCCTCCCCCCGTTCTGTCTCCCAGGCCCGGTGAGGTCAGCTCATGAATATTGCTTCATTCTCCTGAGAGGCTCTGGCAGCGCCGGGTACCCCGGGTGCGGTGCCCATCGCTCCGTGCACGCGTCTCGCCAGGTGGGCAGCAGACAAAGTGGCGGTGAGTAATGCGGCTGCTGGAGGTTCAAGCCTTTCTTTCTTTCTTTTTGAAAAAAAAAGGGGGGGGGGGGGGGGGGGGGGGGGGGTCTATC
>WBMW01000795.1:339715-481762 GCA_013396635.1 Penelope pileata
GCGGGCGGCGGGGGCGGCACCCCCGAGGGCTCCCTGAGCCCGCAGCTCCAGGACGAGATGCAGGAGGAGATGGAGAAGCTGCGGGAGGAGAACGAGAGCCTCAAGGTGAGGGGCGGCGGCGGGGCCTGGGAACGGAGCTGGGGAGGGGGCTTCCCTGCCGCCGGGGCGGCCCTTGGGGCGGAGGGAAGATGGCCTCGGCGTGGGGTGCGCAGGCAGCACCGCTCCCCTGCCTCGCTGCGGGGCTTTCAGCACGCTAGGTGGGTCGCTGCGGGGAGCGGGGGCTGTTTCCGGGCTCTGTGTGGGTGCCTTTCCCCACCCTTGCTGACCTTCGTGTTTCTGACCCACCTGTTGACATCCCCACCCCTTGTCGGCCCGGTGTCAGAATGAGATAGATGAGCTGAGGACTGAGATGGATGAGATGAGGGACAGCTTCTTCGAGGAGGACGCTTGTCAGCTTCAAGAAATGCGCCATGAGCTGGAGCGAGCCAACAAGAACTGCCGGATCCTCCAGTACCGCCTGCGCAAGGCCGAGCGCAAGAGGCTTCGCTACGCGCAGACTGGCGAGATCGACGGTGAGCTGCTGCGCAGCATGGAGCAGGACCTCAAGGTACAGGCGGGAGTGACATCGAGGAGAGGGCGCACCGGAGGTGGAGGCATGGTGTGCTCCTGGGCCTCGTGACTCAGGTGTTTCCATACACTCTGCTGTACAGCATGTGGCCAATGCTGCACGTAGGGTTGCATGCCTTGTTTCATGAAGTTACCGTGCAGTAAGTGACTCAAATCCCAATTGGGATCTAGGGGTTTGGGTCTTTCATGGTGAGCACAAACCATATCCTCCCACTGCAAAATTAAAGCAACCTCACTAAACAGTCCCACTGACTTTTAGGGGATCACTGTCCACTTCAGTAAAGATTGCAGAGGATTGTTAGATCAAATACTTGCAGAGTCACAACACAAAATCCTGACTCTGCCGGTGTCAGTGGAAAAACTACTGTTATCTTCAGCAAAGCCAGGATTTGCCACATCCACCTGAAACTGTAGATGCAGCCCATCAAATTTCAGTGTGTCATCAACTGTATTTAATCCGTGACATCTGAATGATCCACAGCCCATTGCTGAGAAGTTTCAGCATTTGTTTCAATATTGTTATTAGTAAATAATGTATCACCTCCACTCTAGATTGCTCCAATTAGAGGAAAAAAGTTTCTTGTGCTAGTTGGAAGTTGTTTAATTTTTGCTTCCATTTTCTAGATTTTGTTAAGGTTGTTATCAAATCAGCCCTTCAAAACCTTTTCCAGTTGAAGGGTCTCCCAGCCATTTCTCATGGAGGCACAGACCGCTGTGTAGTGAACTGGAGCTCATTGACCATGCTCCTGCCTAGGGCTGATTACATGTGTTGGATTCTGTGGTCTGCAGTTGGAAATGCCAATTTAATACATGACCATTTTTAAACTTCTGATAAGTGTAATGGACTGTTATTCCAAGTGTAAGTCTGTTATTCCCAGCCGTGTTATTCAGACTTGAATCACCTTTTCTGAAAAATTTCCAACTTGCCATCATTCTTATTAAAAGGTAGACCCCAAGCCAAGACACATTCCAGTAATTTTCTTAATAATGCCATTTAAAATGTTAATATCCTTCTCAGTAATTTTTGATATTCCTTTTCTGTACATATTCAAAAGCCACATTTGCTGTTTTGGCTGTGACAGTTCTGTCAGTAGCTGTTCACATGGCTCTGGAAAAAACAGTGTCTTCCTGGTCAGAAACGAAGCTGGTGGAAATGCTTTTTTTGATGCACCTTTCTCAGGGGTCAGGTGGAATTTCTGATCAAAGCACAGGGCATTTTGCACACTCAAATTTGTATTTAGGGGAACAGTTGAGATGCGCATGTCTGCAGGCAGAATTTGAACATGAACCTTCATGTCCCAAGTGAACGTTGTGATTCCAGCTTCTTGAGTTGGTTTCTTTGTTGGCTCAGTGCTGCTTTCTCTTAGCAAGTAATACATGCACAGGGCTGGGAGGGAAGTCAATGCTATAGTTAGGCACTCACCTGCCATGTGGGAGATCTTAAGGCCTCAGACTGAGCTGAACAAGGGGCTCACATCAATTAGGACCCTATTCTCCCATGTCTTTCCTAATGGCTATGCAACTGACTACTTGGAAAGGAATTATGTTTGTACGAAGCCTTCCTACAGCTCATGGTTGTATTCTACTTTGGATTATGGATGGTTGTCAAGTGCCATATTTCTGCCAAATTGAATTTCTCATTCTGGGTAGCCATATTTATAACTCATGCACTGTTCTTTGTAGTGTTCCCAAATCTGCTTCTGAATTTCTATCCTAAATAACATTCTCCATTTTACAAGGGTAATATATCAGGGGGCTTAGTTCTTCAGAGGTGTGCTCTTGTGTATAGGTATGCTAAAACGTGTCTTCCATGGGTGAATCCCAATTTCTAGGTGATCTAGAGTGCTCTCTAGGATCTACCTGCATTAATTGCCACTCCACCAAATTTTGTGACACAAAATCACTACCAGTAATGATTTTGTTGTTTCATGGTATTTACTGATACAGAATGTAACTGCAGACCACAGACAGATTGTGATAGGATGCTGTCAGAAATGTCCCCAATGATTTTCCATGTACTTTGGTTGGTCAACCAGATGAGCAGTTTGATACTGACTGTGGGAAAAGACATCAAGATGCAGCTCTGTGGTGTGGTTCTCAGCTTATCCTGCAGTCTCTTTGGAGTATGCTTGTAATTGAAATTCCCCTCCACTCTCTCTTTCTGTTGGGCATTGTGTGTCTTGAGTGTGTGCAGTGGGGGAGGTTGCTGAATGATCTTGTGCTACACTGCAGTGTTGTATCAGTAATTCACATACACTGTGTTTCTTGTCAGGGGAGGCTGACTCACTGGCTGCTGCTGTTTCCTGATAGATCGGATTCTTCTAGATTGCTTGCTTGCAATTACTATTTTTTCTCTGAAATTGTGTTATGTCAAAGAGAGTCCTTTGACATGTAAGCATGAGAATCGTTGCAGTGAAAGCTCTGAAGGATAACTCTCTGAGCTCCCCTACATAATGCTAAGAAGGATTAATTTTACTTTCCGATGTTCTAAAAAAGCATCAAATTAGCCTGTTAAAATTATCTGTCTAAATCACCACCATAGCATTGATTAGTGTGTATTTAAATGTTTCTAATGTATGATTATAGTTTCTGGTGGTTTCACAAAGTACAATGCAAATGGCTTGAATGGCAAAAATTCTCATTGCCTTACCTGAAGAAAAGGAATTAGATCTTGTTGTATTCCTTTTAACTCTATTCCTATGCAAATGCAATTAAAAAAAAAAATAAGGCAAAACCCTTCATTTTCCTCGTGTTCATTTTAATTTAAATATATCGGACATCATTTGGATAAGTGCAAGGTCAGTAAAAATGCTGTTAGTTCATATTTTACTCTTTAAATTATCCAGTAGTACTAAATGCCAGACATTTCGATTAACTGTTCATGAAGGAGAGAGAAAGTAAAAGGGTAGAAATAAAGATTTGCCAGTTTGTGGCTTTTTACAATGCATAGGTACAGTAGGCCTGGAGAACGTGGGCCCTGCTTTTAATCTGCTGCTTCCACATGTCAAGCATTTGAAGGACGTATCCCTTAGTGCAATGAAAAGAATAAGCTGGCAGTGGCTAAGAGAAAACAAATGCTGCACTGTCTCCAGGAATAATGAAGATACTGTTCCATTATTGATATAACAGAACCTAAGAAAGAGTTGGTTTCCAGTGAATTCCACTGAATTCTATAGGAAGAACATTCTTTTTTTTTGTAGGGATTGTCTTGAATTTTGAATCATTTGTAGTTCTATCTGTGCATGCCATTGTCTACATGTTTCCTTACATATTGCTTCTGTAAAAACATCCAGAATTAACCATAAATGGTTGCTTAGACACTAAGCACTTCTGCAGTGGTTCTTTTGTAACTGTTTTTTTTCCTTCTTTCTTTTGAAATACCACTTCATTTAGGTTGCAAAAGATGTATCAGTGAGACTTCATCATGAGTTAGAAAATGTGGAAGAAAAGCGTACTGTGACAGAAGATGAAAATGAAAAATTAAGACAGCAGCTTATAGAAGTTGAAACCGCAAAACAAGCTCTACAGAATGAATTGGAAAGAATGAAAGAGGTTAGTGTTGCTTATTTATTTCTACACAAAATATTTGAAGTTCTCGAATTCTTATCGCTGAACTGACTATTTTTCTTCCCACAACTTCTTTTGGGGGCATAAAACATGACATGAAAGTGGAAAGTAGCAAAAAGTACTGAAGTACGGCTTGGTGACTGGGAAATTGAGAACAAATGAAAATATTCAATGTTTTCTAGGGGAAACAGAAACCAAACTGTGCCTTTGTTTTTCTCATACTAGAAGGAAATGTAGAACTGGTAGTAACAGAGTTCGGAAGCCTTGAGACATTGTGCCTACGTTAGAGTGTGTACAGAAAGAATGCTGAAGAGAGTCAGAGGCATCTGGCTTTGCAAATGATGTCCCCCACGTTTTTACAAAGAACGGTATTTTTCCTTTGCTAACTACTACTAGGGACTAGGAAGCACACTGAGAAAGGATCTAGCCACTTCTTTGTCTTGTTCAGGTATGCTCTTTTGGGTTATTGGACAGCAGGGAGCTCTACCTGGGCTTTCAGTCTTAGCATAATTTTATATTGTATCTAATTCATCTTCAAAATTACTCCATTTGTCAGTATACAGATGCAAGATACCATCCCATTAAGTAAGCAGAAAATTGTATTACAGCAGTAATAGCCTGGCCGACAGAGATTATAAAGCATGCAGTGAAAAGAGAAACTGTTGACTAAAAGTGAATTCTCAGAATGGATTTTAGAAACAACTCTCCAGTTCAGCGTTTAAAATTCAGTGAATTATACTGATTTTCACATTTAGTAATATTCCCTAGCAGAAATGCCAATGTCTACTTTGATCTTATATAAAGCAGAAGAGATGCATTTTAGTTGTTAAGAAAGACAGGAGATTTTCAGTTGTATTCTTACAGCACCCAAGGTTTGAAAGGTATTCCAGCAAAGTGTGTGTTTTCTATCAGTTACAGTATTGCTAAGAATTGCAAATGCTTGCTCAAAGTGACTTAGTATTAAAAATATTTGTGTGTTTTCTTTACAGGAACCAAATTTCAAACATATTAGTAGAGGATAAGCAGGTGTTTTTTTGCCACCTTCTGCTACTTTTCCAGATAACTGTAGATTTGAAAAGGGCATGATGTGAAAAGGGCATGATGAAGTCTGAGCCATATTTGGCTTCCTTCTCCTCTGTTTGAAATTTTCACTCTGGTCTCTGCCTTCAAATATTCAGTTTCTGGGACCATCTTCTTTATGAGAGCATGATCTTTCTGTAGTTATCCTTACAACTTGTAGTTAAGCTTGACTTTACTCCAAGTTTTCCATTTTTCTTGTCCTTCAGTCTCTACTTTCTTGCAGATTCCTATTTCTGAATCCTTTCCTCCTGCCCTGTGATTGATTGTACCAAAAGCAGCTTATTTTCTTTTGCCTTGCTTCTTCTTATGGGCCTCTGGATTACAGTAAAATGTAGTGGCAGTTTAATACCTTGCATTCTTCAGGAGCTATGTACCTGCAGGGAATTAACGCAATCAATAAATAGGCTTCTTCATCTCTGCCATCAGTAATCTCTTTCTCCTTGTCCCAGTTCTTCCCTGTAGCCCACTAGTCTCAATTGTGGTTCTGCTGTTCTCATACTCCGCTTCTTTCTATAGCTGAGGTGTTTGCCCCTTTCTGTCATGCCGTTGGTGTCAATGGAAGGATACTTGAGACTCTAGAAGGACAAAAAGTGTCACATTTAAGCCAGGAGCTCTTCTACATGATAATGTTTTCCTGAAGCTGAAACAGATGAATGATTCCCTTTGGCACAGAGTGGGGGCACTGAGCCAGAATGGAAAAATGCATTAAGACTCTACGCATCAACGTAGAGATGGAGTGCATGAAGAGTCTGAAATGCATCCTTATACTCAGCTGGGGAGAACGGCCATGCCCAGTCGTTGTGTGTGTCAGCATAATTAGGCAGGAGCTTTCATTTGTGTTTTTCACATAGGCTGTTGAGTCTCAATCAGTAGGAGGAGGCTACTTCCCAGGCTATGACTTTTAGCACAGAGTAGGGGATGCTGGAGGGTGGTTGAGGAGATACAAGTCAGAGAAAAGGAAGTTTGAAATGAAGCCAAATTATTATGCTCTTTGCAAGCTTGTCGTGACTTGAGAAACCAATGGAACAATGCTGATGAAGAATACTAATGCTTACAAATAAGAAATTTAGAATCTGTGAAGAAACTATGAAATTGTTAACATGAAACAACCATGAAAACAACCCAAAGCAGTCTGAATTAGAATTTTTCTGTGACAAATACTTACCCTTCTTTGATTGGAGGTTAAATGTGTTTTAAATGTCGTTGTCAGACAGTCATAACGTTAATCTTCTGTTTGCCTCAGGGTTATTTTGTCTGGTTTCATGGTTTTACAATTCTTTCTCATGTCAATACACCCATTATAACCAATGGAACCTCCTTAAGTAACCAATGGAACCTTGCTTAAGTAAGTTCTACTTGACATAAATAGGAATGCAAAGTTGAGACCTTTTGTCTGGATTATGTTCTCCCCTTAATTGAACTTTGAAGTAATGACAGACTTAATCTCCAAACTCAGTTAAGCTTTTTTATTTTACAGCATAATGACAGCGCTCAGAGTATGTATAACTGATTTCTGTACTTCTATATTTTCAAGTGTACTGCAGAAACACATACCTAATTTTATGCACTGGCTGGTAAATTTTCCCATTCTTCTTAAAATCTATTTATTTATAACTACCATGGGATTTTTTTTTCTCCTTTTTTGATGAACAGTGTGAGATAGCAGAGGATAGTTAAAAGACTTGATAGAAAGTGTCAGAGGCAGAAGCAGCATTTTTTGTCTGGTAGTCTCTAGAGCATGACCAGAGCCAAAGCTTTCTCTGTGTAGGTGCTATATTGTTTTAATAAACGTCTTTGCAAACGTGCATAAAAGATGGCAGATGCGAGGTAGTTCATTTCTTACAGCTACATTACAGTGATGTGGTCAAGTTGGCATTTTCTTCTTCTAAGCTTGGGTAGAAAGCTTGTGGCTACATGGCTTGAGCCGGAGATGTCTTGTGCCCAGTAAATTCACAGTGCAAGTAGAGGAGTTTATGTCTCTCTGCATGTGCCTGTGTTTTCCTGGAGTGACACCTGTCTGTCAGTCAGGCTATTCTGCACCTTGCATGAAAATGGAAGAAGGCAACACAATCTGCGGAGCTGGGCACAGAGCTTAAATGGAGGAGTCTGAATTCTATTTCTGATTTTGATAATAAGCTGCTGTGGGACCGCAGGAAAGTAATTATACTTTTCTACTTACTGTTGCAACATTTGTCTGCCCTGTTTACATAACCTGTGAGCCAGATGAGATCCCCATACATCTCTTGAGTGCTCAGGCTGAGCAGAAATCAGGAGGGTAGCTGGAGATTTCATAACAAAAGCTGTTATCAATACCAAAACAAACAAACAAAAAGGCAACAAACTAACCAAACACAAAAAACCACACACACACACAAAAGAACAAAAATGAAGAGCTGTGAAAAAAACTGGTAAGGGATGATCTTGTCCCAGTCCCCTTGATCACCAATATCAGCCTCGATGTCTCTTTGATAAAAATCTCTCTGTCTCAAAATCCCTCCTGTCATTTAACCATAACCACTTATTCCGACTCTTTCTCCTGTAACTCTTGAAGTCGGAGATTCTCCACATTTTTCTTCTGGATCTCCATTCTTTGTCCTTTTTCCTTGCCTTGCCTCCTCTCTCCTCCCTTCTCTTGCATCTGGGTAGAGGGCAGTGGAGGATCATTCAGTCTGTACTGGGAAACAGCAACTGTATCAATTATAGCAGCAGCTATGATCCCAAGAGAGAATGTTTCTGGTTGTAATGCCTGGCCTCCATCTTTTTTAGCCCAGCACAGAGCAGCAATTGCAGGAGTAGTTATGCATTGTCTTCTGACCTGGAGGTGGAACATGATCTGTCAGCTTGAATAAATGTGCAGATTGACAGCTCGGGTGGGAGAGGATCTAGTAGTTTGTGAATACAGAATTTCCAGTAATTTAAACTGGTAAATAAATAAATATCTGGTGTTCCATAGGAGTGGAAGATTTCTCAGGGGTCATAATTTGGCCAGTCTTGATTTGGATGAATTAGAAAAGCATGAAGTGTACGTTGGATACTGAAGCAAAAATGTTCCATATAAAACACATACATACTGGAACTTCTCAAAAGAACAGTTGCTAGAATAATTTAATATGAGGAAAACAGGATATTCTTTTCTTGGAGAGAGCTGAACCATTTTGTTGAAGATTTCCAAAGTATTAACAATATCGACAACTTACCCTGAAACGGATGCTTGGCGTGGTAAATTTCTGTAACATTCAAAATGTGATGAAGTTATAATAAACTGGAAGCAGGTCTTATAATGGGTGGTGTTTTGCAGTATTCCCAATAGGCAGGGCAGGACAACCAGATCCAACAACAGTATTACATTTTCAGATGCCTCCAGCTTTCTCTTCAGCTATTTGTCTTGCGTTGAAGATTAAAATTCACCATCTTGCAGTCAGTGATACTATTGGTGTTCACACCCTTGACCATTTCTTCGTTATTTACAGGAGGTCCATCAGAGTGGTTCCTAGATTCATAGAATCATTAACGTTGGAAAAGACCGCTAAGATCTTCTAGTCCCACAGTTGAATTGTTTATCATGTGTCAAAAAACTGTCTTCAACACATTGCACGAATCATGTGGCTTCTTCAAGTTGTCTGAAAAAGGCTTCATCTTTTTCCTCTTATTTATCATCTGGTCAGTAGAAGATACCCTAAATGGTGTTACCCATGCTTCTCTGTCCTCTGATTCTTACCCATAGTTCACAGCTGGCCCATCACCTGTAATATGGCAATGCACCATGTATTTGAACTTCACTTAGAGCAGAACCCTCCTTCTTCACCTTCAGAGTGGCTGCGCTCCAGGCATGTGAGATATCCTGTCCTGTCTCCCATGTTATCCCAGCAAGGTTGTAACTCTGTAACTGGACATGGATTTCCAGCTTGTATTTGTTTCCCGGCTCCATTGGTACAAGTCACTGGAGGTAAACCCTTGCTTGTGCTGCTTTGACAGAGAAAGTTTGAGTCTTCTCTATCATGCTGTCCTCTAATAACTTCCTAATCACACTCCATGCTTCTATTTCTGTTTTAGCCTCGTTTCAAACAGCTAGTAATGGAGGGAGTAGGGACAAGGTAAAGAGCAAGAGATGAGATTTTAGTATGCCTGCTAATGTAGCTGATCAATTTCGTAGTGCCAGCGTAGGAAACCAGTACACTTTGAGGAGCTGCAGTAATTTACTTGTTCCTGGCACCAGATGGCAGCAAGGTAGGATTTAATAAGTTTCACAAGCCTAGTTCCTCCCTGGGTCTTTTGTAGGACCCAAATACCAAGTTTATCAGCAGCATTCCTCCTACTTTATGCTGAGTGTTTCAGTGATCTGGAATCTGTTTATTGCTTCATGAAAATTCAGGTTGCTTTGATGAAAAGAACAACAGTATGATGATGAGACTGCTCTTAAGAGAGACTGGAAATGAATCTCTGCCTGTGTTTGTATAGGAAAAGGCAAAAAACCCCGTCTGTCTCCAGACCCAACTCAGTGATTCTCTAAGCACCACATCCCTGCAGATACAATCTCCATTTACATCAGACTTGCTGATGTGAAATTCTGTTACATTTGGTATCTTGCCTAAATATTTTCTTCCTTTAAAAACAATACTCAGCGGGGATGCAATTCATAATCTGTGAATGTCTGGTTCTGACTTCTTTGCTCAGAGCACACTGTGATCAGCTTCACTAATTTCACGGTGAGCAGGATAAGAAGAGTTTAGTTTTTTGAGTATGTGAAAAAAATAATAATGGAGAAATAAAGTAATTTATGTCATAAAATCTGTTTTAGTAATTCTTTGAAGATGTCATGGCATCAGGAGGAAAAAACGATGTACATTTGCAGATCAGTTTACACTTAAACCTCATAAAATTACAGTTTAATTATGTATTAGCCATCAGCAATTCATGAGCTGTTTGCTTCAAAGAGAGTCTATTAAAACTGAAAATAACAGCCTTGTGGTCAATAATAATAAATCCAAAACATATATGGTGAATAGTGAAAGATTTCAAAAGAATAAAGTTTCAAAGATATCTTACTGTGAAGACAGATGCCTAGAAAGGATTTTTTTGGAGTCGTTGAAGTTGATGTGCTGCTTTGTGGATTTGTATTAAATTGTCATAAAGCTTCCAAGGACGTGCAAAAGGAGTGGCTGATTCGCTTGCTAATGCGAATAATAAAAGTACTACTACTAATAATAATAAAAGTGGTAACTGTAGTGAAAAAGAGTGTATCTAGAATATGCTTAAAACAGAAAATAATTTAGGCATTGAATGAAGTTACTTTTGAGCAACTCTTTCGAATCTGTAAACATACTGCTATTGCTCTGGCTTGATGGAGGCAAGGGGGTTCCTTCCCTTTGGCAGAATGTTACTTTGTTTACCTTTTCTTCTTGTGATGGATATGAGCAACATTAGATTTGCAAGTTCACCAGTCAAAGTTATTGTCAGTACAGCCTCCAGGTAAAATCTGAGTCCCTTTGTATTAAGTTCTATACAAAAAAAAAAAAAAAAAAATAATGACTCTTAGAAAAAGCTAATCAGAATGCGGACACAGAATAAGTGGTGAGCTTCCAAACACACAGAAACCAAGTACTAGAGAAATGACACAAGTCCCTACATTCTGGTCTCAAGTAAACACCCAAGACAATTTTATTGCTTGAATCATGCTTCTCAAAGTTGTTTTTGCTATAGATTTGCTTATATTATTCAACAACTATATTTGTAAAATAAATCGGGCTGAGGAGTGGGCCCACACACTGACAGTTGTTGTTGCCAGTGGTTGCCAGTGCACTTCTTGGGTGGTTATGACCTGGGTTGGCTACCACTGCTGCAGTGCTTCTGCATGAATTGGAGTTTAGCCTGGGGCAGAGCTCATTCCTGATTGGCAGTTTGGATGCAGTCATGCTCATCTGGGGAGGAAGCTGTAGGAGAGTTTAGCTGTATTGTCATTTTAGCTGAAAATAAACTTAGTTGTGGAGGGTCAGTTGGCATCGGGTCCTTAGAACAGTCCCTGACTGTTGCATTTACTTGTGTGAAAACTAGGCAGAGTCTCTGACTTGGTAAGGATTCAGATGAGATGGCAAATGAGACATAGAACATCAAATCCAATCCACTGCTGCCATGTGAGTTCACTACAGCTGAGATTTACTGGAAAGGGACAATCACCAGCAGTCACATGCCAACAGAATTGGCATGTCCTGTTGTTTGAGTGAGTAATCAACAGTGTGGTGACTTGCTCAGGTGGTGGACAGTAACTGGTTACCAGAGAAAATGGTTTGTGAGAGTGAACTCAGAGATGGGCAGGGTAGAAAATACGCATCTCTGTTACTACAGACTTTAGGGCATGACTTCCTTGAGATCTGAAGGAGAGAGAAGGTCTTTTATATTTCATTACTTACGTAGGCAGTGTTGCTAATGACTTCAGTAAGGTCCTCAAAGTACCATACCGCATTAACAAATGGAGGAAAGTTTGGGAAATCTAGTGTTGCTTCGTTTACATTCAGCCGTCTTGTAATCTCATGTTGGCACTGTGCTGCTTGTAAGCCTGTATTTATGTATTTTTTAGGAGAAGACATTAAGTTTTGTACAACTCTGTGATGGTGCTCAATTACAAAATACAAGTTTTTGGTTTTGCACTTCTCTGTTTCAGTAATTTTTTACTTATCTGAACTTTCAAGTGTCCAAATATGTACATTGATAGAGGTATCAACTTGTTTGCTCAAATGAAAGGAAAAGATGGCAGGTAACTTATAAGTCCAAGTGTAAAAATCAGCATTGGCTGGCATTTCAACAGCTGTCATGCTAACTTTTACACTTGTATCCGTAGTTGTATGCGTAGACAGCACATAATCCACATTGATTCTTTTGTTATTTTGCTTATTTTTTTAAATAATATATTATGTTTTTTAAAATTCAGCTATAATTTTTTTTGGCCTGTTTTGTCATTTTGGCAGGTTCCTGGATTTATATGTTTTTTTGTAAGACACTATGTATGATTTGTTTAATTTCTTAAAGAAATTGGAATAGAGAAGCCAAATTCAACCTCTTTCTGCTGCTACACAAGCATGAAGGGGAATATAGGACTCTCTAGATTTAGGTGAGAGTTCTCTAGATTTAGAAAAATGCAGATGACTTTGCAAAATTGCTTTCTATCACCTGGAATGGAGGCAGAATAGAGACGTTTTCTGAGTGCTGAATCAGAAGTCTGGATGCATGTTATAGTACAGAATCAATATATACCAGATGTCATAGTCTTTCTGGAAGTATTACCAACGCTTTGATGAATAAAAGTAATAAATTATTTCTGTCCTTCATACCACTGTGTTCTGTCTACTGCTTAAGTGCATCAGTCCCTTCAAGAAACACCTGGAAAAACAGAGCATTCGCTGTGTGCTGATAAAGGTCAAAGCTGAGCTTATTTCAGACTAAGGGAAAAATTACCGTGGCTCTGTTTTTGTTCAGTGCGTGTGCACTGCTCTATTCAGGACTTTTTTTTCTCATGGCCTTATCTTGAGCTCTTCAGCAACCCTACATGAAACAATTTTTTTTGCTGCCGATAGTAAGTCTACAGTTAAAAAACTGTCACCTAGTAGATTTATTAGTTAGTCTGCACATAGAATTTACCTGTGCATCTTTCAAGTGTCTGTGTTCCTAATGGCTCTATTGTACAGCGTCGTGTCCCTGGGTAGTTTGTCCTAGTGTTAGGAGAGCAAGCAGAATCTAGCACCATGGAGGTAAGCTCTGCTCTTGTATTTTGGCTGAACTCAGCTGCCAGCATGAGAAATAATAACCTTGTCATGTCATAATACAGATGGCTGTTGTGAAGCATGTCATCGGCCCTCAGGGAGTAATGTCAGTGCAGTTTCCAGTGTAAAAACAGGTGAAAGAGACTGGCAAGACCTCAAATGGGAAAAGCAGTCAATGGAACTCTATGCAACAAACTCTTACAGGAATTGCTATATTTACTGTTCAATATATTACTCATTACTTTTTTAGAATGATGATTCTAGGAACCTAAGTGGTTAGCATAAAGTACTTAGTAGTTACAGAATCAGAACCATCAACTGAAGCAGGCATAACTTCTTTATGTTCTTATATATATATGTATATAAAGTATTAAAAGTAGTGCTTGAAGGAGGAAACATAATGTTTGATAATCAGTATGCTAATGGCAAAGTATAGATACAAAAGATGTAATGTGATATTCAGGACTTTTGATTGGGCTGTAAATTTTCATAGAATCATAGAATATCCTGAGTTGGAAGGAACCCACAAGGATCATCAAGTCCAACTCCTGACTCCACACAGGATCAACCAAAATTCAAACTCTTGTTTCTGAGAGCATTGTCCAAATGTTCCTTGAACTCCGATAGGCTTGGTGCCATGACCACTGCCCTGGGGAGCCTGTTCCAGGGCCCGACCATCCTCTGGTGAAGAACCCTTTCCTAATTCCCAACCTGACCTCCCCTGACACAGCTCCATGCTCTTCCCTCCCTCAGGCCCTGTCGCTGTCACCAGAGAGCAGAGGTCAGCGCTGCCCCTCCGCTCCCCTCGTGAGGAAGCTGTAGGCCGCCATGAGGCCTCCCCTCAGCCTCCTCTGCTCTGGGCTGTACGAACCGAGGGGCCTCAGCTGTTCTTCACACATCTTGCTCTCCACACTCTTTACCATCTTTGTTGCCCTCCTTTGGATGCTCTTTAATAGTCTTGTGTACTTCCTATATTGTTGCACCTGAACCTGCACACAGTGCTCGAAGTGAGGCTGCACAGTGCAGAGCAGAGCGGGACAATCCCTCCCCTCACCCGGATGGCAGTGCTAGGCCTGGTGCACCCCATGGTGCGGATGGTCCTTTTGGCTGCCAAGGCACACTGTTAACTCAGGTTCAACTTGCTGTCAGCCAGCACCTCGAGATCCCTTTGCTCAGGGCTGCTCTCCAGCCTTTTGTCCCCCAGTCTGAACATATAGCCAGGATTGCCTCATTCCAGATGCAGAATCCAGCACTTGCTCTTGTTAAACTTCATGTAGTTGATGATAGCCCAGCCCTCTAATTTGTCAAGATGTCTCTGCAACCTCTCCACCCTTGGCAGAGTCACCATTTCCTCCCAATTTAATATGATCTGAAAACTTACGTAGTATACTTTCAAGTCCTGTATCCAACTAATTGATGAAAACATTAAAGAAAACTTGCCCTAAAATGAAGCCCCTGCAGAACCCCACTTGTGACTGGATGCTAGCCTGATGTAATCCCATTTACTAGAACTCTTTGAGCTCAATCTGTCAGCCGATTGCTCACCCATCACATTATGTGTAGCTGCTTGCTGGACATTTTGTCCAGAAGGATACTATAAGAAACAGCACTGCTGAAATTGAAAAAGATTGCATCAACTGACTTTCCCTTGTCAACTAGATGGTTTATCTTGTCATAAAAGGAGATTAAGTTCATTAAACTGGACTTTCCCCTCATGAATGTGTGTTGGCTTGACCAATGACTGCATTGTCTTTCAGGTGTTTTTCAGTAACTCAGAACAGTCTTGGTCTTTGTCTTTCAAAATTTGTGTCTCCCCTTCCTTGAAAATATTCAAGACCCTACAAGGGAAGGCAATGGGAAGCCTGCTTTAATTGACTTTGCTCTGAGTAGGGTGATTGGATTAGATCTTTAGAAGTTGCTTTCAGCCTCAACTGTTTTGTGATTCTTTGATTTTTCTCATTGTAGCCTGTAATTGTCAATAACAAGCAGAATCTAATTTATTATTTTGCAGCAGAGCATACAGGAGTAGGAAGGATAACTTTCTGTGAGAAAAGAAATTATTTCCAGATTGTTTCTGCTAAACAGGGAGACATCAAAGTCTGTGAAGTTTTCTTAGGCAAAACAGGTGAACAGGAGGTCAGACACAGGTATGTACTGTCAAGCAGGGCATTTTCCATGCTGCACGGATAATGTTTTGTGCAGCTAGTGCTCTGTGCAATGTACTCTGTGTGTTTGTGCAGAGTATTAAACCTTCCATCAGACAGATGCCTCACATGCATTAGTGGGGAGTGATGTATGAAAATCGAAGTACAACAAAGAAAATATTGTACCTGCCACAGTGGTGGGGAATACTGCCCAACAAATAGCTTCTGTGGCTGGGCTGTACAGGAGTACAGGCTGTGATTGTGCAATGTGATTCTTCATTGATTACCAGTGTGCTAGTTGTGCTCTACCTTTTAGCAGTTCTGAAGTGTACTATACTTAGGAGAGCAAAATGACACATCTTGAACCACCTCCTTTTGGACTCTTGAGTATATTTATAGCCATATTCTGTGGTGTGTGCATATTAAATAGAGATGAGTCACTTGACAGGGAGAATACTTAGCTATAGGTGTGCTGGGTGCTGGGATCAGCCTGGCTGTGTGGGATCAGTAGAAGAAGAAGAAGAACAGGAAGAAGAACGCTAATATTCTGATCTTTATTCACTTACTGCAGTATTTGTAACATCAAGAAATGCAACCCTCTGGCATTTTAAGATCCAGGTCTTGATAACACCCCATAGCTATGAATTCCAAGCAGTGCATTTATTATTCTGAAGTAAAGGGCAATGTATTAATGTTTTAGATGTGCAGGTAAATTTTTCTGAAGTGTTTGTTTCTGCTGAGATGTTTTGACATATTATGTGATTTTTTTTTTTGCTAATATTAATGATAGCACATACTGAGATGTGTTGAAAGAGGCCTGTGGATACCAATTCTATTTTGCTTTGTCTGATCCTAGTTGTATGATTGTGTTAATTGAATTTGACTATCTCAGCCATTAATTCAGCTTAGGATAATAACCAAGCTCTTTGCTTAGGTCACAGATGAGTACTTGCACTTAGAATGTATTTGCCATGCATCTGTTTCCATCAGGGTTGTTTGTAATGAAAGGCTTCTACATCCCTGTAAAGCATGACTGATGAGGACATCGAAGTGGCCTGATTACCAAGAGTGTTTTATATTATAGGCTTGGCTGAATGATTTTAATTTTTACAGATGCTTGCAATTTAGATCTTTGATGAAGCAACTAATTAGAAGCACCAGTAACAGTGCCCCAGAAAGAGTTTTGAACTGGAACATTGCCTTGATGATACACAGGCATAGATACACTTCAAAGGTTCGTTTTCCTTGTGGGATGCTTCTCTGAGTAGTGTTGCTGAGTTCCCAGATCTTGGTAAAGTTTCATACATGCGGAAATTGAGGCCAGAATACCATCAACCAATCTGATCTCTTGAATGCCATGGGTCATAGAATGTCCTGAGCTATTTTATTTAAACCAATGCCTACTTTTCTGGAAAAAAAATGGTGCTGATCTTTGACATGTAGCAGCTGCTGGGCTTTGCTCACAGAAGCCACCCTGTAGACCCCCAGCTACCAAAACCTTGCCATGTAAACCCAATAGTCATAAAACTACATTTGAACATCATTTCAACTGATTATCCTTTTTGACCCTGTAGTCTTTTTCAAATAGGTAGCTTTTCAGGATCTCTCTCTATTGTGTAGGCTGTTTTCCTATTGTCTTAGCATAGTTTTCTTTCTTTGTTCTTATATGTGTATCATCATATTTAGTCATATTAAAACAGATGTTATTTCACTGCACCTAGCTTTATATGAGTGACTATCCTTTCCACTATTTAACGTTTCTCCAACCTTTGCTCTGTCTTCAGTCTTTATCCATGATTATTTTATATTTTTCCCAGGCAACAGTGAAAAATGTTAATTAGTGTAGGACAAAGAATTGATTCCCGTGAGACCCCATTAGGACTGCTGTGGTGCTAATTTGCAGGTGATCTGATGGTTCAGTGACATTTATAATAAATGTAGAAGGGTCGGATGTTTGCACATGATGGCTAGTTAAAAATGCATCCCAGTGATCAAATATTTATAATGAGCTGAAGACTGTCAAATTTTATTTCAGAATGAGAATTTCACATTCATAGCGAGGGGAACCTTGAAATAAGCATCTTAAGACAATGTCTACATGAAGATTTCAAGTCAGCCTTACAACCACAGCTTCTTCCCTTGCAAGGAATAAGTGTCTCCCTTAAAAAGCTGAGCATGTTTCACTTTGGAGGAAGAGGAATGGGGGCCAGTCAAAGGTCTTCTGAGCCTTTTGTAGTCAGTGGAGTCACTGGACCCCGTGCTTTAGCCAGCGCTGCAACATTCTGTTTCACCTCATCTCCATCTTTGCAAGGTAGAAATACTGGAAAAAGCACTGGGTGCAGTCTTGTGAGCATAAAATACCAGATAGAGTGAGAAAGGTGGGTGTGGGGACGTCCAAACTGCTAAAATGTCTTCCTTCCATTTTAGCTTCTAGCTTTTTTGGTTTGTTTTTCCAGCATATGTTCTTGACATGAGCTGCTCAACAGAATTCAGATTACATTTATGGCAGGATCACGGTGGCATAACTTCAGAGCACTGCAGTCTGATCCTCTGTTTTCAATAATCTAAATTCCCAAACACTTTAAAACTTCCCATTCTGTCACATTATGGAAAATATTTCTCAGCCAATTTACAGAGTGATAGCTCTACAGTAAAGCTTCTCTGAGGAAATAAAGATGAAAAAGAGATGAAGGGAATAAGAAGACCTCTCCTTCTAGTGGTAAGATGGAGTGGTGATTGCTGGTATATGGGAAATGGATTTATTTCACCCATTAACAGGAAATCTCCTGCTCACCGTTGAGAGTTGTAGACCAAATGTAGATTTCAGAATTTTTTCTAACTGAATTCATCTCAAATTTTTTCATCCTCTCAAATGAATCTAAACTTTGATTTTTGTGTGAGATGTTCCTGTACCAGAAGTGCTGTGTCAGGTGCAGTCTTGAAGGGCAAGGTGCAGAGCTTCTCTTTCTGTTGTGTGCCTACAAACCTAATGTGCATATTCTAGACATCACCTTATCCTGTGAATCCAAGCGGGTGAAATTAAGAGCTGTCTGTGCTTGTAATACGGCTCTTCAGTTTGAAATGAGCTTGAATGCCACTGTACAAATGTGGTCAGCTCATAACTTTGCAGAACTGGTTTCTGTATACTTCTCTAGTGAGCAGTGTAGAGGCGCACGCTGTGAGTAGAATCAATCTTTTTTTCCATCTTATTACTTATCATTTTCACACTAACCTTTTTGTTGTAATATAGTAGCTAGCCTCTGGTTTATATACATGAAATTCTGCAACTAAGGCCATGAACCTAATTCGGTTGTTTGCACTTTCTTGTTCTCACGACAATTTCTTTGACATCTCCTCTGAGACATTCTTCTAAGGAGACTGAAAAACTCTTATGTGTGAAAATAGGTGAGAAAGAAAACACAATTTAGATTTGGTAAAATCTGTAATGTATTTAGCTGGTAATTGCCATGTCCATGACTGTGATTTGTGATTATTTCTGTTGTGTGGTGGTGTTTGGAACTGTGTTGACATGCTCTGTCATACTGGCAGTCTCAGGTAACGACTGATGTGCATTGTACTAGGCACTATGAAAACCCTGACAAAAGGACTGACTTTTCTCCCAGGAAACACAAAAAACTGAGCTGACAAATAAACAACAACTTAGACAATCCCTAGGAAGTAGGTTTAACCGGCATGACTGTGCAACAGAGTACCTTATTCCAATGTTTTCAGTCCAAAGGGTTCGTGGTATTCCAAGATTTACTCTTGCATTTCAAGATTAGGGAGCTGGGTGTAAGCTCCCTGTGATTTCTACATCCAAAATGAGGCCCAGTTGGATAGTGCTGGGAAACTGAGTGTGCCTAGCTCATCTGTCATTTGAAAGGTTCAAATGGCAGAAGACATCTTCCTCTTCAGAGAACTTGCTCCCACTGTTTTCAGATATCCTGGTAGATGAGTGAGTGTGCGATCACAGAAAATGAAGTGTCGGATTTGGCTGGCTGTTTGACCTGGTCATATGAAGAGCTTTTAAAAGTCAGCTTTCATCTTTTTACTTGGTTGTACTTCACAGTTCTCATTATTTGCTTTATCAATGTGTTCTCTCTAGGTGAATGCTTTCTCTAGGTAAAGTGCAAATGTGTGTCGTTTTCCCTTTTTATTTTTTTCTCTTTAAATAGACAGATGAATTATGCCAAAGGATCTGAAAATAATAAACAAAATAATTCATAACTAAATACAAATAAAATAATGCAAATGTTTTAGGGTGGCTGCTCTTTTCTAAAATAGGAAGTTGTTCAAAAGACTACATAAGAACTATTTTTTTCTCCTTGGTTGCTTTCATGTCATTCAACAGCAATGTTTTCAAACACACTAGTTTTAATATGAAGAGAGCATTTCTAGAGGTGGTAGGGGTATGCTTAGACCTGCAGCTTTGTGTTTCGTTCTCGGTCTAGGGCACTTCTTTGTATTTCCCATATCCCCTGCATTTTCTTGCTTTAATTTTGGAAGCAAGTAGAATGCTGAATACTTGGTGCAGCTGCCCTTAAGGGAGAGTGGAAAGAGTGACGTGTTTGTGTGGTTCTGTGTACTTGTACCAATGACAGACAAAGCCAGTGTCTGGAGTTTGTTGCTGGCAAACAGCAACCAAAGTGTCTGACAGCATAAGGAATCTGTATCTGAAAAAGGCTGGTAGAGTTGCAGAGTAAGGGAGACATTTTAAAAACAAAGATTGTTTTGAGGAGAAAGTGTATTCTCAATTTGCCAGCGTGGAGAGTATCCATTTAGTTTTAACTACATATCTGAATACATCGAATTAGAGTCAGTGTCAGTAAATTGAAAAATCTGTCTTGTGTCTGCTTTGATTCAGATCTATGAGCTAACCAACTATACTTGCCTGAAGGGGAAGGACAGAGAAAGTCCGAGGGCGAATTTCCATTTCCCTAATCACGGTCACTCTGTGACAGACAGAGGCAAGTTTGTGCAGCCCAAAAGTTGTTCAATAATCAGTGACTTTTCAGGACTGAGAAGATGGTGGTGTTAGATTTGCTCTTTGATTTTTGAAAGCTCTGTAGATCTGCCACAGTGGGTAGGAGGCAGCTAACTGTAAGGGTGTGCGGTACGACTGTGTGGAAATGAGAAGGGTGGCTTGCAGCTGTAGAGGTTCGGAAGCTGCACACCCTTTGCCTTGGCCTGCTCTGTGTGGAGGGATAAGGGCTGGCAGGGGAACATCGTACACACATAAATCCCTTTATGTGTTGGGAATTCCTCCTGTGTTTGCTTACATTGATTTTTAGATCATTTACCTTCAGATCAGGCTTGAAATAATCAACCTAAGAGTCTTGAAAAGTCTTGGTATGCTTTATTCAGACTTTCTTTATTAATTGCAGAGAGATTTGCTGTAGTACTGTCAGATATTGAGAAATGAGTTCATTTTAAAGCTTTGCTACTCGATGCAGTGTGATGCTGTTATTCTGTTGCATTGTGGTTTTACAGGGTAGATTTCAGATCTTTTTGTGGTCTGAAGCACTCAGTGTCACAGGTGGTTAGAACTGCACATTTGGATTGCAGTTTAAGGCTGGCAAGAGAAGGACTGTGCCATCTGGTCTCGAGAAGTGCTTAGCATCTCCAGCAAGACATTGGATAGGCTCCAGTGAAGGTCATTGGAGAATTGATGCTCCTGAACATCGCAACAGAATTGCCCATTTAATGTGATCAGATGTGCATATAATGCAAACATTGTCTATGGCCTTGCCTCGGCTGTGGCAATTTCTCAGCATTGTCAGCACACTGATGCAGCCTTATGTGTGCTCACAGTGAACGCTAGAACAGTCAGGTCAAACCTGGTTGTGCCTCCTAGGCATCCAGAGGTAAGCAGAGCTTATACAACACAATAATACATGCCCCAGCTGCTGGTCTTATTACCTAGCGCTGCTGAAATATTTCATTACTACTTCAGCAGTTTAGCAAAATCTCCATTGTAGAAAAAGTGTGATGTGCATTTTTTGCTTATTCTTGTCTCCTGAAGATGAACTTGGTTTAAGATTATTAAAATCATAAAGCTGTCTAGTAAGCATTGCTAATGAGGTAGTGCAAAGGCAGTCCTTTGTTCTCTTTTTTAGATTCGTAATCATTAAATAGACTGAACTGAATATAATTTAAATAAAGATTTGGAATAAAAATTATCTGACCCCCAAAATTAGCCTTTATAACAAACTCTCAAAACCAATTCTAGATTTTGATGGGCAATTTTTTACTGTTGTTGAGGGCAGAGGTGGCCTTCAGCGGCATTACAGTATGCTTTGCAGTACACTGTGACATGGGAAAAGGATCAACAAGTGGAGAAATACCTTAAAAGACAGTCAAACACAAAGCTTTTTGAACAGACAATGTCTGTACATGAAGGTAGCTAAATTGGCCCTGTGTAATATTTTGTAGTTTGTCAAAATAAGCAGCATGCAAACAGTTTCAGTAGTGTCCAATGGGAGGGAGAATGGGAACATGCACTTAAAAGTTTGCCATATGTTTATTTGAATATTTTTTTCTTTTTCTGTTTTGCCTTGATGTATTTTTGTCATTACCAGAAATAAATTGCATAAGATATTGATGATTGGATTGGAAGACAGCAGTAGTACAGAGCTTGAGAAAAATGATAGAAAGTAGCCACTGCAAATTGTGAAACGTACCACTGAAAAATCTCTCAAAAAATCTCTCTCGTGCCTGCATATTCAAGCAGCATGTTCAAGTAGCATTCTTCATTCAGTACAGGTACTGCCTCAGTGTCCTAAAATGATGTTTATGGGGCAGTGTGATTTTTGCAGGTGTCATCTGTCAGCTGAGGTATGCAAGTGAGATCTTAACCTCCAGTGATCAGAAATTATCTCCTGGTGTTTTTCACAAGAAAAGAGATTATGCCGGTACCAGCTGGGCCTAATCTACTTACTCAAATCATCCTGCCCATTGAATTGTGTCTTCACTGCTTTCCACTATAAAAATGTGTTGCTGAACACCATCATTTCATTGGTGAACAATGTAAGCTCTGTGTGTGGTTTGTTGTCTTTCAAGCAGAGCAGAATAGAAAGTAATGCCTAGTCATTAAATAGCCACAACTAGTTAAAAAGTTGTTATACTGACTACAAAAAAGGACTTCAAAGATATTGAGAGAAAGGAGAAAAATGAGTTTTTGAATTTGTGTCAAACTCAGGAAAATAATTTTTGCCCGCTGTAGTTTCTCTCTCTTTTTTTTATGTCATAGAGAACCTTTTCATATGTCTCATATCTTGTGAAATGTTGTTGAGTGTACAAAAAGTTGTAGCTCAGCATTTCAGAACCTCATTTTGTCTGAAGAGATGCTGAGCTTGTCAGGGAGGAATTTAAGTAATCAAACAGAAATATAGTTTAATTATCATAGAATCATAGAATCACAGAATGGTTTAGGTTGGAAGGGACCTTAGAGATCATCTTGTTCCAACCCCCGTGCCATGGGCAAGGACACCTCCCACTGGACCAGGCTGCCCAAAGCCCCATCCAGCCTGGCCTTGAATACTTCGAGGGAGGGGGCATCCACAACTTCTCTGGCCAACCTGTTCCAGTGTCTCACGACCCTCACAGTGAAGAATTTCCTCTTTATATCTAGTCTAAATCTACCCTCTTTCTCCTTTAGTTACTTTATTAGTGGATGGCATTGGCAAGAAGGTGCAAGCAAAAGTTTTCGGTGATAACTGATTTGAAAACAGGCTTTCTATAGTGGTATGATTAATGGTAATACATAGGAGGAATCTGCACCTTTGAAAGTTTATAAATTTGCCAGTTCAAAAAGAAAAACCACTAAAAACCTTGCACAGGCACATACCAATTCTGCAATACGATAACTAATGGGTGACCCTGGAGAATCTGTTTGTAGACTGAATCCCTAAATTGTTGACTTCATCTTAAAAGGAAAAAATAAATCAATGTAACTATTTTTTCTGAATTCTTCTTGAATCTTCTGATTCACAGGTATCCAGCTGAGATACTAATGATCTTTGATTGGCTTCATTGTTTTATCTACTGAATATCTTCAGTGTTTTTTCAAGAGACATGAAAGTTTTAATTCTGATTCTTGGTGGTTCCATCTGTGAATTTTAGTTATGATTCTGAATCTGAGGTATTTTAATTCTTGCGTAACTCTATAGTGAATTTGAGCAAAACGCCTCATCTCCTATGGTTGTTAGATTTATATGTGAATTACTTCTGTGGCATTGACTTTTCCTTTGGAGGGAGTAATTGCAAACCTTTGTATTTGTTAAGAGGACAATTCGCAGAAGAAGGAGAACAATTGGTACCAGCAGCATACTTGCCCATTGTACTCCGTTCCTTGAGGATTGTGAACAGATTTTAATTCCCACTAGATGGAACTGGGTGGCTTTTAGATACAGCTGGATTTTCCCTGGCTGGCACAAGGAAATACATGTTTCTTGGTTCTCAGTGGCACAAAGGCTGCTTATACCAGAGAACAGTCTCAGAAGGAGGTGGTGGTAGTTCTATCACTGCCTGCTGCAGGAGCTACATTTTACCTGGGGGGCATAAAAAGTGGGAACAGCTGCAAATGGGATGTTATGTATTAACATATTTTCTCACTCACTTTCCTCTCTCCTGCTGCTTTCTTGATGATCTGTATTGAGTGTTGACAGTGGGATGGCTGCAGTTGTTTTCCACTGCTACCACTTGCCCATTAAGGAACTTTTTATTGTTAGTAGTTATGAGATTTTTTTCTGGTAGGTTTTGAACCCCATGCATTCTGCTCTAAAAGCAGGAATTTCTTTTCACATTGTCTACTTAGCAGAGGAGGAGACACCAAAATACTCGCTCATATGGCATGGATAGATGTGTTTGTGTTGTGCTAGTCTTCAGTTAATTTGCTTCACCTTTCACTAGGAATTTGTAGTCCAGCAGCTTTAAATAGGTGTTGAATACGTTTGGAGAACAGAACAAATCTAGTAACCAGATCTAAGTGTCTGTCTGCATGGTTTGTCTACGGTATACTCCTGGGAGAGATGTGGCAGCAGTACACTGCAAGCTTGAAGCCTGTGAGTGGGACACAGAGGAAGATGCGCTTGTAGATGTGCTCAGGTCAGCTGGGCAAAGTCACTGACACTGTGGATTGTCTTTGGCACAGGCTAAGGCCACGTGTCTGGGTAGACACATCTTTAGGTACTTTGGCCCCATTAGGGTTAACATCAAATGAAGTGAGGCTGGGTTTTACTGCTTGCCTCAGTTTTCTATTTTTGTGGGTTACCACTGGAGGTACTTGCTTTTGTACTTCTCATGCGATGATCCAGGTGTTAAGCATTCATTATGTGCTAGTCTTAAAATGTGTTAAGTGAAAAAATGTAACAGACTGATTAAACCAAGACTTCGCTAGCGCAATATTTCTGCTGTGTTGTTTTTAGGCAACTGCGTCTCTCCTCTGTATTTGACATCGCAAGGATTATAAGAAGCTACTGCCTTTATATTTGCATTTGTCTCACTATGTTTAATCAGAATGACTAAATTATATACCTCTTTAGTGAACTATGCAGTGCCTCTCATTTTGTTCTTGTTTCAGCAGTCTCTGAAAAGAAGAGGGAGCAAAGACCTACAAAAATCAGAAAAAAAGTCACAGCAGACACCGACAGAGGTATGTTGAAATAACAGTAATTTGGATCCTCACGTGGAGACCTCAGGAACACTGGAAATTATGTACATGATTTGCAGATTTGCACTTGCTTGTTTGCTTTGGTCTGTTTGTCTGTGTGCTGCAAAAGAGAGAATTCTTACCCCAAATCTGCAGTCAAATGATATGATGCCAAGGACTGCCTATATGAACTCCTTGTACCGCAACAGAACTGCCCAGCTTTCATGCACTCTAAATACTTTAGGCAAACCAACTAAATGGAGCATCAGTGAAATAAGATCACAGGCCCTCTGTGTACAGATTACAGGGTTTTTTAACATGTGAAGTCTACTGCAGTGTTGCAAGTCTAGAAAACGCAAAGTTGTTTTTACAGGCTCTCCCCAAAATGTATTTTCTGGGGACAGTGCAGGTTTTCATTCCAAGCAAAACAGGCTGTCTCCCTCTTAAATATTTACTTCTCCTTCTTTAATCTGCTGATCAATGAAAAAATGATCACAGGAAAATATCTTTGTGTCTAAAGTCATTGATTTTTGATCTTGTAATTTAAGACTATCCACTGGAGGTCTCCTGTTTTACATCATGTTTCTTCAAATACTTTCCTTTTTTTCTAAGGAGGACAATGAAGACCTGAAATGCCAGCTACAGTTTGTCAAAGAAGAAGCAGCTTTGATGAGGAAGAAAATGGCTAAGATTGATAAAGAGAAGGACAGATTTGAACATGAGCTGCAAAAATATAGATCATTTTATGGAGATTTGGACAGCCCCTTGCCAAAAGGTGAAGCAGGTGGTCCACCTACCACAAGAGAAGCTGAACTCAAGCTTCGATTGAGACTTGTAGAGGAGGAAGCTAACATTCTTGGGAGGAAAATAGTGGAACTAGAAGTAGAAAACAGAGGTCTGAAAGCAGAGCTTGATGACTTAAGAGGAGATGATTTCTCAGGGACTGCTAATCCACTCCTGGGAGAACAGAGTGAATCCCTGTCAGAATTACGACAGCATTTACAGCTAGTAGAAGATGAGACAGAATTGCTGAGGAGAAATGTAGCTGACTTGGAAGAACAAAACAAACGCATAACAGCTGAGCTGAACAAATACAAATACAAGTCTGGAGCCCATGAGAGCTCCAGGCACCATGATAATGCAAAGACAGAAGCGCTGCAGGAGGAGCTAAAAGCTGCACGAATGCAAATCAATGAGCTGAGTGGCAAAGTCATGCAACTCCAGTATGAGAATAGAGTACTCATGTCCAACATGCAACGCTATGATTTAGCCTCTCATCTTGGGATCCGTGGCAGCCCCAGAGATAGTGATGCAGAAAGCGATGCAGGAAAAAAGGAGAGTGATGATGACTCCCGTCCCCCTCACCGCAAAAGGGAGGGACCCATTGGTGGGGAAAGCGACTCAGAAGAGGTGCGAAATATCCGGTGCCTGACACCCACGAGGTCTTTTTATCCAACACCATCTGGGTGGCAGAAAAGCTTCACTGACAGGCAGCAGATGAAGGACATCCGCTGTGAAGCTGAGCGACTGGGCAAGACAATAGATCGCTTAATTTCTGACACAAGCACCATCATAACAGAGGCAAGAATTTATGTAGCTAATGGGGACCTCTTTGGACTGATGGACGAGGAAGATGACGGCAGCAGAATACGCGAGCATGAGCTTCTTTACAGGATCAACGCACAGATGAAGGCATTCAGGAAAGAACTCCAGGCTTTCATTGACAGACTCGAAGTTCCAAAGTCTTCAGATGATCGAAGTGCAGACGAACCTTTGTCAGTGAGTCAGGTAGACTTTTACTTATTACGGCCTACAGGTAAAAAGGCTTGGCCAAATGAATTAAGCCTAAAATTTGATGTATGGCACATTAAAATTCTTATACTAGAATGTGAACAAAAATCTCTTTTTTTAAAATTATTTAAAATCCTTATTTGGCCTTATGAAAACTTGTTCTACCAAGAGACCTATTTGTGAACAGTGAATAAATCTGGTCTCTGTGAAATTGAAAGAATTATATTCTAGGCACAAGTATTGTCGGAAGTGGAAGACTTTACTCCTTCTTCTGGCTTTGCAACTCTACTTGCCAGAGTTGTGCCTTGATGACCAGTGAAGGCACTGCAGATAGCATTTTTGGCACATACATGAACATGGTTGTTTTCTTGGTGGTTGGGTTCCTGTTAAATAAATAAAAACAAAATCTTACTAATTATAAACAGGAGACATTCAATTTCCAAACTTATAAAGAATATGACAAACCACAGAGAAAAATAAACCATGAAAAATCTACATTATGGGGTTACAGAGCTGCACGGTAGTGTGTGAGTATTGGAATTGTTGTAACTGGATGTTTCTTTTGTGGAAAGGCTATGGGTCACTGCTTACACACAACAGTGGCTAGCATCTTTTCTGCAGTTCTTTTTTATTCTTCTCTTATCCCCTAAGGAAAGAGCCAACAAGCATCCTGCATGTGACGTGCAGAGTTGTCCCAAAGAGGTTTTGGGGAGCAAATTCCTTGTTGACTCAAGATCTTCTGCCATGAGAAATGAAAGTTACCTACCATTATCTTACTATGCAGTCCTGTAGTTGACAAATGCTGTTATTGGTCACGGTATTATCCAGATGTTTTAGTAAGTCTTTTGCTGTGTTAATTTACGTGTGCTGTCCCGCTAGTTTACAGTTGAATTAGTTGCCAGGTGAAGCTGAAATCTTTTATTTCTTATCCCTATGCTGACTAATTAGTCTTTTGTTTCCTTATATCAGAAAGTCACAGACGCAGTGAGTTTAAAGTTAATCAATTACTATACATGTACTGCATGAAATCAAACAGAAAAGACATTTGGCATGCTCACTTTCTGATCCAGCAATAGCTCTGAGCTTGTAGAGCTCCCATTAACTCAGAGGCAGAGCACTGCATGGGCTCATACAAATTTAACACAATCTAATTGGCATTTTCTCTAAGCAAGTAACATCAATAGTTAAATTTGGCATTTCAGGGCTTGGACCATGCAGAACTCCTACTGAAGTCAATGGGAGAAGGGCACTTAGTCCCTCCACAAGCATATTTTGATTCACTATTTATTTTGTTAAAACTTTGGACTTGCTATTCTGTTAATTGACTGTTCTCTTTGTCTTTGTATTTACTTTCCCAGATGTTCCAGCCTATCATTTTACTTATTCTCATCCTTGTATTATTTTCATCCCTTTCATACACAACAATATTTAAACTTGTCTTCCTTTTTACACTGTTTTTTGTACTGTAAGCCATTCATCATTTACTGTTCATTGTAGTATTATTTTCAGTTTGTTTATTTTGTCCACCCTCCAAGATAAGACGTGCAAGAGACATAATTTCTGTAATAGCCACTGCTGTAAAAACACTGAAGACTACTTGTTTGCCAAAATCGAAGCAAACCCAAAAACCTGCAAAAATACCAAAAAAACACCCAATTGAATAGGAAACCTGCTCACCATAGTGTTCCAGGTAAGCAAACAGAAAATATTTTTCACTTTCCCTGCTTTTTATCATTTTTGAATGAAATATTCCTGAGCGTCTGAAACCAATTCAATATTCATTAATTTGCACCAGATCAGAAGAAAAACAGAAATATGCAGTGGGTGTGAGGAGTTTGTTCTTTTCCTCTTCCCACTCCCAGAAAAATAATTTGCATTCTAGCCACCAATGGATAGTAAAACCATATGCATTCTGCAATTGTATTTCACAGTTTGTGTGTATTTGTGTGGTTTTGGTGATGATATTTTTCAGCACTGCATTATGTGGATTAGACACCATGGAGGGGACAAAATAAGAATGGTTGATACAGAATACTCTTATGCAGAATTGTGGTGAGGAGCTGGAGCCCCTTAGAATTAGATGTACAGGGAGGAGGTTATCAGAGCAGCTTTGATCATTTGAATCGTGTAACCTTGATTTAATCCAAATTATTATTCCTACCAGGGGATACTGTCATTCTTACTTACTTTGTACTTATCAAGATATGGGTAAAGAAAGCAATAATCAACATACATGTAAAGAGATATATTGATAATCTCATCTGGTGTCTTCATTAAAGAGAAAGTCAGGCCCCACAGAATTCTGATGAGTTTCTAAGCTGCTCTAATTTATGCTCAGTTGCCTAAAATTTAAGTTACACATATTAGAAACTATTATGGCAAGATATGGTCAGTCACAACTTCCCTTCATTGTTAATTTCTGTCATCTTAAATATAGTTCTTGAATCACTGAGCAAAGGCGTTTTTGCTGCTTTTGTCTCACTCAGATTTTTAAATAACTGTCTGAGAAATTCTTTTGTTTTTCCCTGAGGCTTTGCAATTTGGTCATTAAAATATAATAATTCTAGACTTCAACTTGGCATATCAAATCTTAGCACAAGACACTGACTTTTTCAGTTTCTTTTTGTTTTATTGTTGCCATTAGGGGAAGAAAATATCATTTGTTTTGTTTCTTAAATGTTACTGGCTTGTTCCCAGAAAGGACAACAAATCATGCTCAAACTTGATCTGAAGTTCTGGTCTTTCAGATTTTAACCCACACTTTTATTCCTTTCTCAGCTTTGTGTAATAAAGATGATTCGGGAGGGCTTGCTTTACTCTGAGCTTATCAGTAAAAGTACTACTGTAAAATAGTCAGAAATTTTAAAACACAGAGTTCATACATGGAATATGTCTTGGAAGTAATTTGGAAAAGATTTGCTTCTCTCTCAGAAATCAGAAAAGGTGAACATGAGCCTATTGAGTCAAGAGGTGGATATAACCTCTGCACAGGACTGGCAATTTTAACCTCACTGATTAGTCACAGTGATTTTTCCTGCATACAATTTTGGATTTACTCAATGTGAACCAAACCTTCCTCACCCTAATTGTGTCAGGCATAAATAAAGGCATTTAGAGCTGAGACTTTTGGGGACATGTAGGGAGCTGTTGCACAGGCTACAGTCTGAAATGAAAGGATCCTGAAGCATCCAAAGTCATTTTAGAAGGTCCCTGCAGTCTTTGAATCTGTGATGAGCGAGGAGAATAGTGAGGACCTCTGCAGACTTCAATTCAGAAAAATCCCCATGATAAATGAAACGTTTTTCGTGTCCTGCATTCAGCTTTAAGGGACTGATCAGAGCTGCATTTCGCACCAAATATTGCAGAGTACACAGCCTTCAATTTTTCAATATTTTAGAAGCTGCTGATAAAGCTAATAAAATCAGTACAGAATCTACCCAGAGACAGAAGATAACATACAGCCAAAAAAATAAGTGTTCTGTCTCTTACTAAATTGAAATGGCTTGGTCTCACAAAGAAAATGTGACAATTCTACTTGCCAAGAAAGGCTGCAGATTCTCCTCAGTTCTAGGCATGATGGACAAAGCTCACCTCAGAGGTGAGTGACTAAATTCAGCTGAATATGTCCACATCCTCTAGCAGGAGTGTGTGGGAGTCAGGCAGAGAAGAGCCAGACTGAATGTTGCTGACTCATTCATTTATCTGCCGCATAGCATGTAATTCTGAAGAGCAGTAAGAAAAATGTAAGGTTTTGCTTCTATGTGGCAACAAGCCAGATATGCCACAATACCTATCAGTACAAATCTCAGTTATACCAATAGCAGATTCACAAATCCCATTTTGGAAGCAAAGAAGAACTTCTTAGAATGTACTGCAAAGGCAGAATACAGTGGGTATTGCAGACTAAAGAAACGTTTATTGTTATTCTCTAAAACTCGTGATGAGAGGAGGCTGAGTTAACCCAAATATAGCTATATATTTCAAGTGAAGGGAAAGCTCTTCAGCAATAAAGCATAGATTCTTCTTAATCAAAGTAGGGTTAATATTTTGAAGTACGCTTTTATAGCAAAAAGCTCAGATGTTAGGGAAGCTTAAGTACGTCGTAAAGCTAACTAACCTTTATAAAGTACATTTCTTCTCACAGATCACCACTGCAGCTTACCTGTGCAAGTCACCCCAAGTCATTTCATCTGCTAAGGAAAAACAGTCCCTCTGAAGCACTCTGGGAGTTGCACAACTCCTATAAATCTGTGAGACGCAATATTTACTGCTGCTACTAGGGCTATTAAAATACATCCAGTAACACATTACACCCAGGAGTAAATGTTAAAAATCTTACTGAAAAGTGAACAAAAAAGCTGTGCAACTTTTTAATGAAGGAGATGCAATAAGCAACATCCATTTGAAATGGATGCAGGAATTTTTTCCGTGGAACGGAAGTAACGCAGATCTGAATTTGGGCTGGATACTGGTGTTAATATTCTATTCTTGCAAAAAAAGGCTACTGAATTTCAGCCCCAAGATCACTTTCCTTTTACATTTCTCTGAAAGATTAAATTTCTGACTTCTGTATTCCCAGGGAATTCATTCCATGTTCTTTCAGAAAGAAGAGATCTTGTGTGTATTATCTAATTCTGATACTTCTACATTCATATAAATTGGAAGTAAAACAGACAAATTTTGTCACTTATAACATAGATGCATTTTGCCTTTAATTCAACTAGTGAAATTAAATATTTTCGTTCCTATATAGAGTCATTTCTGAGTGCCCCGAGAAAGTACCTCTAAGAATACTTTCTTTACTGTTACTGAAAAATTCCCATGATATTAGAAAGATCATCTTCTCCAGGATCTGTGATACTTATTTCAACCAAAAATATCCATGCCTGAAGCTCCAGTTAGAGAGAGGATAAGTGTCTGCTGACACATGTCACCAGTGCTTCAGAATCAAAACCAGAAGAGAGCAGGTGCTATAGTGCAGAAATATGCCCAGCAGCTGGAAAATAAAAAATGGCCAAAACCATGGCTGTCTAAATATGTGTTATAAAAAGCAATGAACTGCACATGAACTTTGGGAGTTGTTTACAAAAACAAGCAGAGCTTTAGGATATGAGATGCCCTTCCCCTTAATCACCCCAGAATTTGATAGGCGAGTAGGAGACTTTAGAGGCGTCAGTATCAGGAGGCTAACTCCCATTGGCTTACATTTCTGTCTCTGATTTAATGCCGGGGGAAGTGATATTCAAACTCAACTTTTGCCATTACACATGCAGTTGCCTATGGGGAAAATTACAGTGGTTCTATTTAAAGTAAACATCTAAAGTATCCGCCACCGATTTCCAATGTACCCTTGGAGAAGAGACATGACATAACATTTTGTTGGCTCTGTTTCTCCACTGAGATATGCGATTGCAGAAGTTCATGATGGTTAGAGGAGACAGAATTTGTGTTCCTGTCTGTTGGTTTCTTGACATCCATCTACTGCTGAGATGTAGTTGCCAAAAATATTGAGGTGTAAAACGTAATTTTACAGGGATCTGATGTAGTGTTTGTGTTGACTACAGTGGCAGCTGTGCTGTTCTTCCCTCTTGTTACCTGGTTCATGCTGACAGAGCAAAAGGGGGGTGCTGTCCCCAAGCTAGTACAGCAGGACTGAAGATGCTCTGAAATGATCTTGAGCACAGAACAGGGCACACACTGCTGAGAATGTAATCAGGTTATATAGTCCATGCTGAAGCTTGCGCTCCTTTGTCTTCAGTCTCGCACGATGAAGAGAAATTTAGCTGAGGAGTTGTTTAAAATGCCCTTGCACTTGTTCTGTTAAGTGCTGACTTCTGGCACAAGCAGAGCTGATACCGGGTGTGGACAAAGTACATTTTGCCTGTGGAAGCAGAGTGTCAGTGTAATCAACCTACAATGGCCTTCCTGCTTATTCTGCTTGTGCCAGAGCCCAGAAAGCCACTCTTACTGCTTTTTTCTGGTGTTGCTGGGGGGTAGACAGTCTCTGTTGGATGACTTACTTTCCCCCAAAGCAAAAGCCATTACTGCTGTGCCTCGGGGTGTCAGGTTCAACGAGCCTAGGCTTTAATAGCTCATTTCATGTGGTTTTGTTTTTTCCCAACTTTGTTCTGCCTTTCCCATAGTAGAAGGGGTTTTTCATGGCCCTTCGACCTATGCACAGCACCGTTTAGTTTTGCCTATCCAGCCTTGAGCTGTCTCTGAAATGTCCTTCCAGTGCTGTGGGTAGGTCAAGAAATTTCCTTTCTCCGAGAGTTGTCCTACAAAACAGTGTGAGTGAAACAGAGCCTGTGGCCATGCAGGACAAGAGTTCTGCATGGCCTCCATCAGGTACGGAGGAGGAAGGGTCTTTCCCTGTGCCTTTGCAGTGACAGATGGTACGAGGAGCGTAAGGGGACATTCTTGTCAATTAAAAGAATGCTTCCCACAAGCTGCTGTTTCACAAAGCCTCACACATTTATAATTCCTTACACCAACAGAAATGTAGGATTTTGCCTGAGTGAGAACTCAGGTCTGGGATTTAGTCCATTATTTTCTTTAATTTTGCTATGCTGTACTTCAATAACACGACAAGGGTCACTGAGTTAGCAATATTAAATACAAAAGAATAATAGCCAATGCCGATGGGAAATCTAGGGAAAAAAAAAAGATACTTCAGATCATGTCTCCGTTTGCATGGTGCAGCTGTACCGGGGAGGAGTGGCCATGGCACCCGGGCTCCAGCTGTGCCTCTGGGCTGCCCCTGGGCACTCGGCCTCACTGCCAGCCGTGCCAGCTGGCCTGCTGGGAGTCAGCCTCCTCAGGGCGTCACACTTCTGCTTTATGAACAGGAAATTGTTAAGGCTGAGGATTTTCTTCAGGGATATTCAGTCATGTACTTGGGCATCTTAGTTCACTTTTAGATTGTCTGAAATTTTCACAAACAGCCCAAGTCCCATTATTTGTGTCATGTAGGGGCAGAATAAGCACCCAAGTAATGCATTTGCTGAGGCTTGCAGCTAGACCATATAAGGAGAAAAAATGTATTTTCCCTGAAATCTGCTTTGCTATTTACTATACATTGCACCGGGAGCTACAGTCTTTGTGCTGAGCCCAGATCTGACATCGTATTGCTCGAAGCAGGAGTGCTGACTCAGCAGAGAGGTGTGAATCCTTGTGCTGTGTCTGCCATCTCTCAGGTCCTCTTGCCATCAGCTGCTCTGCCCACAAAAATGTACGTCACCCCTACCTCCTGCATTTGAAGACTGATATCAGTGGAGTGAATTTGTCCAGAATTTTACACTGCCTTAGCCAAGTGCTTTGTGACCCTTCTCCAGGTACACACAGGGACAAACGCTCCTTGAAGTGTGAGTTTTGTGGCTGTGATGGGTCTCAGTGACTGCCCACAGGTTCAAGTACCCAACAGGGCAGCGTGTGCAGCCCTGCCTGGGGTCCCCATCTGCTGCCGTACCGCAGCAGCGCAATCTGACACAGCGCAGTGGAGCCACGCTGCTGCTGCACGAGGTGCAGGGTCAGCAGGGACACAGGGAGCCGGGGCTCCTCCTGCCTGCCTAGCGGCTTCAGGATCGCCTGCAGACATCCACTGACTGGGTCATTTCTGTCATGTTTCATGCCAGCACTTGCTGTGGGTGCTCCCAGTGCTCTCTATCTAGGCTGAGGTGCTTTTGGACCTTCCTTGCTAGCCTTACACCAGGGAGGAGTTTCCCTGTGCAAAGGAGATTCTCCATCCAATTTCAAGCAATTTTCTTTGCTGAGACACAAAGTATCTTAACAGACCAGAGAATCTAATCCAGAAACCTTATGAAGTAACAGGAATATTTGGGTATATCCCAAAGAAACCATTATCACTGTTTCCAGAATGCAGGACAGCAGGATTACACAATGCCCTGTGCAGAATGTAATTCTGCACTTTGTGCACTAGTCTATGAATGCAGAGAAAAGATTTCAGGGGAGAGTGGTTTGTTTTGTTTTTAGGTTGAAGATAGCTATTAACCAACAAAACTTTTGCTTTAAACACACTCCCTTTACAAAGCAGTTTATGAGGATCAAGTTGCAAAGCTCAGAATGATCATGCTAAAAAGTATAACCCTGGAAACTGGGGCTGGGAGGCAGAAAAGAATCTTACTTCACAACATGGGCTCTAATAAAAGCAACCTAAAATTGCCTATTGTCATAGCTGTAATATTAACACTGGCTGCTTTGGCAAGCTCTAAAGACTGGACTGCGCTATAAAACCTAAAAATGTCCTGGACTTGGAGTTGTTTACACAAAATATGAGCAGATATAAAGTTACAGAGCTGGGGGTTGGAGGAGATGGCTTTAAAGCCATCCTCCATGCACTGACGTCACGTGGAAGCCAGCTGCTGGGATGATGCTGAGCGGAACTGCTTTTCAGTTTGCAAAAGTTGTGGTGTTATTCAAAGAGTTGCAAATGCTGTCCAACTGAAAGGTTGTGCCCTGCTCAGCTTTCTTACTTCTTTTAAAGATCACGATTCGCAGAACTGGATCCCAGCTAGCTATGCATTTCCTTGCTTTCACTGCTGTTTAGAAATGGACTGAAAAACTCTCAAGGATTTCTTATTCCATGAAAGGTATGGTTATGGTTTATTTAAAATCAGTGGTTTTGAACAGCTTTGAACAGTTAAAAAAAGAAAAAAAAACCTTGCAAATTGCTAATTACTATTTAAATATCTCTCTGATGTTGCTATTTATATGTTATGTGGTGTTTTGTGCATCTTGTACATGTTCCTTATTCTTAGAGAGAGATTTGGCATTAGTTCAGTCAATTTCTTTAGCACAGGCACAGATATATCAACAGAACAGGGATGATAGATATAATTTTGAGCATTTTATTCTTTCCTTCTTTTCTCACTTTCTCTTTTTCCTCCTCTCCCCCTCACCTTTCCCTTTCTCTCTTTCTCTTTTTCTCTCACTCAAATGTAGTTTCTTTCTAATTGTAAAGTGCTCAGTATTTTGGCACCTGGCATTCTTTTACAATTGAACAAATGAATTACTTCATGATTTCCTTAGTCATCCAAATTGTAGCAACTTGTTGGAAATGTAGTTTAATTGCCTTTTTATTTTTATTTTTTGTAAAGTCAGTGGAAGGTTTGTGTAACAGAACAGTTGTACACAACCCCTCTAATTAATCTCAGTTGAAATATAACGTCTCCTCAGCTGATGTCACTGCAGATTATTTTAAGAAGTCACTAGCAGTTGATTTCAAACTGTTCTGCATAGATATGGTAAGACATGGGGGAATAGTAGCAGAAATGTCAAAAACATTTTTTGCTTGAGAGAAGGGAGGGCTAAAGGAAAAGTTAAGGGAAATGCAGCTGATGTAGACAAAATTGATTATTTGCTTGAAGCTGATTGCTGTAATGAGCTTCTGACCTTGTCTAGGGCGTGCAGAACATGCCAATACTGCAAGAGCACAGATACTGCTCTGATCCACACAGCAGATTAAAATGTGGCATTTTACATTGCTGTGTGTTGCTTAAGCCATAAGCAATACCATGGGGACATCGTGGTGCACCATACAGGCAGAGGGTGTGCTGCCTGAACTACAAATGGGATTGTATTGCCAGTTGGAAATAAAATAAACAAGTAAACAAACAAGCAATAAATAAAGACCAAGAAAAAAGTGAACAAGGTCACAGAAACGGGAGATAAACTCTATGAGAAAATTATTCACTGTACAATAGCAGCAATTCTCAGAATTTTTATTGAGAATAAATCAGAGAATAAGAAGCAATACAAGATTTTTGTGGATCTTAGAGCCACAAGTGTCTACCTATAATTTCTGTAACTAACCTTTTCACCACATCCAAGACTTGATTGCATTTTGATGATCTCCAATTCTTTTTATGATTACAGTCTCATACGAAACAACTTGGAAATTGTTAAGATGAATGCAGACATAGCAGTAGTAGTTCCCAGCACCAGGAAACCACCAGGTGCCTTTTCAGTGCTATATGCATGTTTGAAAGGAGTAGATCTGTGTTCTTATATGTATGTATCTAAAAATATGATGTATAGTCTTGAGTTTCTTTCAAGTAATATGCTGCTGATTGAAGCACGACCATTGTTACCAACAGTGCACTGGTAAAATCAGTTTCTGCAAGTTATAGAGGGATTCTGCCAGCTTCTCAAGTTCACTACTTTAGAGTGCTTGCACATTTCTGTTTCTTTCTGACATATTTTTGAAGATTTCAGTAGAGCAGAGTAAGTGGAGAGATTATTTGTTTATTTTTCTGGATTGTCTTGAAAAGTTACAAAGGCATAAATGTAGGGAAAAAAGGCAAAAAAAATGACTACTGAAAATTGCAACCTTTGAAATAAAGTATTGAAGCAGTTGTAAAATTATTTAGCAATAGATGCTTAGATTGCAACAAATCTTCAGTGCAGTGGAATTTTTTTCTAAGTTGTTTTTGTCAACACTTACTGAAGTCTGGCACAAAGCTTTGGCCTGGAAAAGTGCAGTCTCCATAGCCTGGCCATCTTCCCTAGGAAGCCGTGAGCAAACTAGTGCCTGACTTCTTCTATGGTGAGAGTCCTGGATTATCTTTGAGCAGTTCTTAATTTCAGGGAGTTATATGTGTTTGTAAAGCTGCCCCATGCATTTTTAGGCAGGTGGAAAAAGAAAGGCCTGAAATCTGTTTGTGGAGGGACAAATGTCATTTCAGAGCTCCTACGCAGAGACTGAAAGACTAAGCTCCAATACAAAGCTACATGGTGACAGAGTTACTCTTGTGAAGCTGGCTAACAGAGATGTTTAGCAACTGCTTCTGCAGTCCTCAGTCCCAAGTTGCTTGAGGTAGATGGCTTTACAACAACTGGGCTAGGACTGGTCCCAGGATGGCTGCCAGGTGAGATGATGTGGCAGGACCTCTTGTGACACAAAGACCTGCGTGACCCGCTGGGTTCAGCTGAGCTCTGCTCGTTTGCTAATGAAAGAAGCCAACTCCAAGTTTGGCATCGGCTTACCAGTCAGCTGAAATAATGCAGAGACTGGTAAGTGCTGATTATATAGTAGCCACAGCTGAATCAACAAGTCTCACCCAATAAGGATGAGGAAGAGCTTTGTGTGAAGCTCGAGTGAATTTTCACTACATCAAAGAAAACGTGGGTGGTAAAATGGGCAGTTCTTGCGAGCTGACAGTCACTGTCAGTGAGGGAAATGAACAAATTCCCGGAAGGTATTAACCAGGGCTTACCCCTAGTTAACTCTCTGGTAATTCATTTGCTTGCCCACACACTTGGCTTCTAGAAGGAGACCAAAGCCATGCAGAGGCATTTTGTGACTAGAGCTAGATTTTAGGCCCACCTAAGTGACACAACAGCATGCTTTGGGAGACAAAGTTAGCACCTCGAGCATCAATGGGTATGTACCAGCCATTATACTACAGAAGCCGCTGTAACAGAGTGAGTGTTGTTTTGGCCTTGCTGGCACGGTAAATGTGCTGGCAGTTCTGGAGTCTCTGTTGTAAGCCTAGCAAAGCAAGAAGAGTACTAGGCCCATAAAATCTGTAACTGTTTTGTTCCAAAGTCGGATTAGCAGATCCAAAATATTTCTCTTAAAATATATGCGTTTAGTAGTTCTATTAATAATTTTTCATCCACACATGCTAAGCAACTTAAGAGTTCTGAAGCGGATCAAGAAACTGAAGCACAAATGAATTAAATATTCTGAGCAAGGTTTTGAACTAAATCTGAGTTAGTGCTATCAGATGATTGTTTCCAGTTTTTCCTGTGCTGGTCTTCGGTTTGATGTTTATAGATGTAGGTTTGTGAATTCAAAATACATGAATTCTTAATAGTGGAGACCTGTAATCAGAATGACGCTTTCTACTCTACTGCATGTGTGTGTTTGTTATCTATTTCTAGCTTTTCTCTCCTGTTTTTCTTCATGTATTCTAAAGCATTAATATAGTTATGAGAATTTTCTTCTGGTGTATCAAGTTTACAGTCTTCAATTGCCAAAAGAATGTCAGTCTTTCTCATGCTAAACACATGTGTGAAAGGAGTGCATCAGCAAACATGATACCTTTGCACTTGTGGTTGTCTTTTGAACAAACGTAAATATAGCTTTCACCCTCAAGGGCAGACCTTGCAGGATCCCAAGGTCCCGAAGTGCTGTTCAGTATCATGCAAACTCAAATTTCATGGAAAGCAGGTTTATAGTGAGGGGTAACAGCAAAGATGTGAAGTGGCCATGGTACACAGCCTGCTGTGGAAGACGCTGGTGAGCCCTGTGATGCTGGCTGCACATTCCTCCTCCCGTTTTGAGATCAGGTCTGTCTGCCCCTGGGTTTATTGTCGTACAACACTTAGTTCTTCCATATTCCTGTGTCATTACCGATGTATGTCATTCAGTCTTGCGCTGGTGTCTCCTACAAACACATTGAAGTTAATTATTTTAGGGTTGTGTTTGCTTGCTTGTTTTTTCTGAAATTTAGAATCAAAGACAAGTAAGACTTATTCCGATAAACTTTCAGGAAACATTCTGAGAAGAAAGAAAAAGGCAGAGCTGTCTTGTTACTGTTACACAATATAACCATGGACCTGCGTAAACAACTGGAGAATACTGAGAGGAACTGGAATAAAGAGAAGATGGAACTGCTGGAAAAATTTGACAATGAGAGGAAAGAATGGGAATGTCAATGGAAACTCATGCAAAAGAAGATTGAAGAGGTACTTTTAAACAAAACTCTGAACACTAACATTTTTACTTGAGTCTTTTCAGTGACTAGAGATCAATTTGTTTTTCTCTGAGTTATATCATCTTTCCTATCAGTCACTGGGATTTCATAATATCTTAAGATGCGGAGCCTGGGGTTAATCAGTATTTGCAATTACTCAGAAATACGAAGCAGGAGGTTAAACATAACTCTGTGTCAAGTTTGCTGTATTGTTGGCTGTATATACTGCTGCCAGTTCTTTTGGCATTGAGCCACAGTGCTCATTTAATAAATGCTTTTTGCAAGTACAGACATGCTGAATAGATCTGCATGTATGGGGCTTAGGAAAATGCATGTTTAGTAACAAAAAAATCTAGGTATCGTAATTCTCTGGTAAAAAAAAAAAAAAAGAAATGGCAGAAGTCCGGTAGGATAAATGGTAGTGTTAAAAAGAATGTCATGCATCAAACTCTGTATGATGCAGAACTGTTCTGTTAAGAACCTGCTCCATTTATGCACAACATTTAGTAGAGAAAATGGCTACAGTAAACAACCTGAAAGCCCTGACACAGCTTATGTTTACACATGCTAACAAACATTCACTCTCTGCCATTTAGAAGGCGTCTCCTTCCAGAAATAGTTTAGGTGATTATTTATTACTTCTTTATTCCCGAATTGTCACTTCAGTAGAACCCTCTGGCACCCTGAAATGCATAAATTGTATATACCTTGGCAGCATATAGAGACAAGTTTTTTCATCACTGGGCTTTCCACATTTTTCATGCTAATATACACATGGAGTAAGTTTGCTTGCTCTTTGCCAACACCTCCCTGTGGCTGAGCAACACAGGAATGTGCGGCAGAGACTGCTCACATGGAAGTATGAGATGGAAAATGAATTGCAGCCATACAGTGCCCTCAGCGTACAATGTAGCTCCATAATGTCAGCTTTCCTATATTTTACCTGCAGGTTTTAAAAACTTTGGTGTGACAGTCTTCGCTACATTCTGTCTTTTGTGTTAGGACATTTCTGTGCCTAATTTCACAGTCACGGTGAAGGTGTTCAAAAGTTACCAATGTGATCTGTGTATGCAGTTGAATATAAGATTGCTAGGCTGATGAGCTATTTTGGAATGATGGTAATGTGTCGTGAAAAGGTGTTCTGATTATTAGTAATCCTGACAAAGGATGTGAAGACCGTGTTTGTTCAATGTTTTTCACTAGCATATGGATTATGAAAGTGTGGCAGAGACAGGAAAAAATATAAAGGATGGAATGGAGCTGAGGGGAAAACAGCCAAAACTAGAGATGATGCCCCATGGTTATTGGTATCCTATGGTCCCTTCTTAAGATATATCTGTAAATGTCCTTGATTTCAGTTACCATTTCTTCTCTAAAAGCCACATGTCTGGAGAAAAGGGGAGATACCTTTCTAAATGCTGTCATCTGTAGAGAATTTTCCTCAGCAAAGCTTGTGCTACCTTGTCAGCTTGTAATTTTATTTGTAGTTTTCTCTAGGCCTCCAAATACTAGCTTGGTTCATGGATTCCTCCAGGAAGACCAGTGATTGTCTGAGAGATGATATTGCTGAGTTAGGATCCTTCCTTCTTACTGCTGTGCTGAATCCAAATGAGGTCCTCACTTACTGGAAATGACAAAGTTTAGCCCTCGGGTTCCATGTGCAGCTGGGCTTTGAGTGAATTTTGAAAGCCTAGGATGAGGTCAAGTGTCAAGTCTCTGAGCATGAGAATACTTCTGATCCACAGCACTACCCATGAAATGTCCACATGTTCTTCATGTTGTCACTTTTTTTCACTGTCCTTCCAAAAGCTTTTGGGTTGTCCTCATGCACAGCAAGAGGGCGGGCAGATGGCTGTTCAGAGGTGCTTGCGCTATGCTTTCTTCATAAGAGCAAGTTAAGAATGAATGTTTATAAGGAGCCAGGGGATTGTTGGCGCTAGAAATGATACTGTAAGCAGAAGAGGTTTTTATGATGTTGCTATTTTTTCTACTTCATAATTTGTCACAGTTCCCTGATTTGAATGTGCTGGGTGACAGGAATTAGCACCTTTTCATTTACTAATAAAGCCACTGAGTCTCAGCAGATAGAAAGAAAATAAGTCGGCGACAGCACATTGCCAAATGGTACCACTCTGGATTACTAATTTATCACTAAAATCATGGGGAAGAATTCCATTTGCCTGAGAACCGGAGGAGTCCGCTTTAGTGCAGATGGCACTGTATGTGATGAGAACTCACTCCCCTCCTTAAACTAATATATTTTACCAAGCTGTGACATAGTCAGAGCCCTGTCTCCCTCTCACATCCACTCACATCCCCTGTGCAGCAGCTCAGAACTGGGCTCACCACATAATGCACTGAGATTAATTGGAAGACAGTCATACAGCTTCTGGCTGAAGCCAGAGGCGTTGGCCTCGTGAGATCTCTTGGAATCCCATCCTGTGGGTGCCAGCCATATTTTAAAACCATGGCAAACGGTTTGTGAGTGGTAACCGCCCTTTCCATATCCTGTGACAATAATATCCTGTGGACTATCATGCTGTGTGACTCAACACTTTTCTGCTAACACATTTATCAGATCTTTTCTACTTAATGCTACCAAGTGCAGCATCATTTGAAACAGAAAATGAATATTTTTTTTCCCAAAAAGTACAGTGATTTAATAGAAGGTTCTGTTGTTTTTTCAGCTTTACCAGGAGGTAAAACTTAGAAGGGAGAACAATACGAATGTCCATGACAATAAGGCCGTTCAGAGCAAGATGCTACAGCTGTCCATGCATTCCCCTACTTCAGAAGAGAGTGACACAGTGGAGCTGAACTATCAACAAAATGTGGTAAATGACGGGATGGAAAAAGAGAGTTTGCTCAGTAAAATAGGACCTGAATGTAAAGAAACCAGAGCAAAGAGCAAAAACAATACTCTGGTAATGGACAATCTGGCCTTTGGGAACCATGAGGAGCTTGAAGACAGTCTCAGCATCAAAACTTCCAAGAAAAATACCAAGAACTATATTGGTGATCTCAATGTAGTAAGTAAAGTATTAGCATGTTTCAATTACAAGGGTGATGAAAATACTGAGGGCTTTGCCTTGCTAGGGTTAACCTGATTTTATTCTCCCAGCAAGTCATTGTCTCTACTTTCTCATCAGTTTGTTGTTGATGTGCGTCCTCTCACTGTTTAGATGTGCTAATAGCATACACTTTACCTCAGTTCATAACCTGGGAGCATTTTTATATCTTTCCCTATGCTACTTTCCTCTGCCATGACTATTAAATGCAAATCACCACAAGTTTCAAAATAATTCTGGAGATGCCATTTAAAAGGCTTTTGTTAAAAACCTATTCTTATATTTACAAAGGCTCTTAAAGAACTTGCCAGAGTTAGTGAAGAATTATGCAGCTATCAAGAGGAAATTCGAAAGAAGTCTAACCACAGAAGGTAAAAACATATTTGGACTCCTTATCTTAGAGGAAGAAAATAAATAATAAGTCTGTGTTCCTGTTCATGCTGAAGGGAGATTTGCTGTTGAATTTATCAGCAGCTGAGCGGTTTCTATACTCTCCGTCTTTCAGTGCTCAGCAGAAAACATTCAAATGAAATACGCTGAAATATGGTACAGGCCACATTTTCCTAGCAAAACTGAGTTTATCTGTAGAACCTACAAAATGAGATAAGTATTTATATGAGATGAAATTGTATGTGTTTTTAATGGCTATGTAGAGGGTTGGGAAAGTGATTTGGTTCCCGTGCAGTTCTATACATCGCTCTATGAGTATGTTAGGCTGGGAGGTTTCTTACATTAAGCCCAGGTTTAGCCTTATGTTGAAGATGTGTCAGGAAGTGACAGTCCAAGACTACAAAGAAAGCAAAAGAGGAAAGAACAACCATACACTTGTAGGAATGGGAAGATGGTAAGCTACATCCTGAGAAGTTCTGTAAATGAAAATTCCAGTTTGTTAAAACTTCAGTGTTCGTGGTCTCTTTTAGAATGCTAAACACCAGTCTTCCTCTTGAGTTGTACATAAATGCTCAGAAGGTAGGACTGTAACCACAGTGTGACAGGAGGGTACACACCCTAAAAGAAACTGTGAGAGACTCTGTCTAAGCTATGAGTGCTGAACCCCCTAGGAAATCTGCATTGTGGCAAGTTCTTCTCAAATGGTCCCAAGATGCAGATGAACTCCTTACACTCCCAATCTGCTGTCTGTAACTAAGTTATTATTGCAATTAGGTTAGCATTTGCGTCTTTAAAGCAAATAGATTCATAAATGATGGATAGTTTCTACTCCAGGATAAGAAGGGTGATTTTGAACAGATCTTAAAAGACAAGTTTGTACTGTCATGTGTAATGTTAGGAAACCTACACGAGTGATGCACTATGTCCTAGAGTTTTCCTCATTCAGTAAGGTAGACTTTCACTGGAGTCATTAAAACTCACAAGATCCCATTATCTTTGCTATACAGTAGTTAAAATAAGCAATAATCTACAAAAACTCAGAAAAGTAATCATAGTGGCAAGGGAGAGGAAAACAAAATTGCCTGTTTTGAGATTTCTTCAAATTCTTCATGTTTGTTTTGAATTAGTTGGGTGTATCAGTTGCAGCAAAACAGCTCCCAAAGCCTTCTAAGCAGCTAGTGTTAAAACACCTACTCTTGGGGAGAATGAATCCATGCTGAGGTCCCCTTCGGGAATACCCTTTTTGCTCACCCCTAAAATACCTCTACTTTTGTGTCCAGAATGAAGTCAGTTCCTTTCTTGGGGGAATTTGAAGAAACCCAAAACACAGTTATTCTGCCTGAGATGAACCATGTGTCCAGCAATGAATCACAGACTTCAGCGGCTTTTGAAACAGAGGAGCATAATAATAGGAAGAATCTGATGAGCTCCACCAAGGTTTTGAAGGACATGCCCTATGGTGGTCTTACTGGTGATAGAGGAGCAGACTTCAGACCTTGGCAAAAGAAAGAAGCTCCGCCAGTTCCTCCACGAAGCACTTCTCGACACCTCACAAACTCACTTTCTGCAGTTGTACAGCTTTCTGAAGCACCAGTGAGAGATCCAGGCATCATAAACAATTGCAGGGTTCAGAACTGTATGAATGGAAGGAAACTGACAAATCCTTCACCTATAAAACAAAATGAAACTGCAGTGGCCTGTGCAAATGAGGGTCAGGCTATGAAAGGTCCTGTGATGGTAACTGCTGCAATACCTGTAACCAAAAATGAGTGCAATGCACCAAGTTTCTGCCACAACACGTGGGCATACGATGTTGGCAAAGACAGTAAAAGTGAGCCTTCCCCACTGTCAGCACAGAAGAGTTGTTCGGATGGAAATATGGCCCAAAGCAACAAAATGCACCAGAAGCAAAATCTCAAGTCTCATAGCAGTCCTTATTACAGTAATGACTTTTATACCCCTGCCACCCTGCACAATGATCTTTTGGGAGACTCTAGGTATGTTTTGGGAAAGACACAGAGAAATGAAACTTTAGCAGCAAAGATTGATGAGTTTAACCGGACTGTTTTTCACACAGATAAGCGTAGCAATGCTTTGCAAGAAAACTTGGTGATTCGAGCAGCATCAGAAGATCCCAAAGCCTGCAGCCCACCGTGTGACTCTGCTATTAGCAGGACAGAAACTGTATATTCATCTTGTGTTTCAAATCCCAAACTCTCTGCTGCAAAGGAAGAAGAAACTAGCAGCCCCAGCAAAGTTGTCAGAACAGCAGGGCAACAAAAGCAAATAAATGGACTTCCGAGTCCTAGTGGTTATAGGCACATGCTTCACGAGCATGACTGGAGACCGAGTAATTTATCCGGTCGCCCGCGCTCAGCTGACTCAAGATCAAACTATGGTGTTGTTGAAAAGCTTTTGAAAAACTATGAAAAATCCACAGTGACTTCTCCATGTAATGCAAAAAGCTGCAACGATAAGTGGACACGGGCAAACTCTGAATCTACTGATGGGGGTGGTGAGACATTGAGTCAGTATTTAGAAATGCTTCAGATTGAGCAAGGAAAGCAAGAATTTCCGAGGAATTCAGCCAGGCATATTGGGCAGCAACTCAAGCAAGGAAAGGAGAAACAGAAGTTACCAGAGGTAAGGTTCATAAGAATGGCAAGAACAAAATAATTCAGTTTTATACTGAGCTTCGGATTCTAAAGTGAGGCAGGCTAACATGATACTCTAAACAATTACATAAATATTTCTACCTTAGGCCAGGATCTAGGTGAATCAAAAGTATCACCTCTGAAGATAAAAGAGTTGTGAGAAGCCAGAAGCGTGTAACTAGGCATGACTAGTGAAGTTGCGTGCCAGATTGTAGTGTCTGCTGCTGCTGTGTAAAACTAGATGTTAACAGCAGTGCAGTTATTCAGGGACTGAACTCGTGAAAATAACAATCAGATTTTAATTCTCTCCCTTCTGCCTGTAGCTGGCTAGTTGTTTCATAAGCCTTCTCAACAGACTTAAGCATGCTCTGCCATGTCAAAATCCTAGGGGGCTGAGGCAGCATTCTTCAGAGTCCTGGGTGCTGCTTGGTTCGGGATTTCCTTGGAACTGCCCATGAAAATGGGCACTGTATCTTCCTTAAAGCTTCCAGTAACAAAGTGACCTCCTCTTACTCATGTCTCAGTTCCAGGCTTGTCCTATGTATTCAAGCGTAAGCACAGGACCAGAACAATATGGCATAACTAATTAATTTGTATTTGACTGAATTGTACTTGCAAAAGTTTAGAAATGCTGCCTTTGCCAACATTCTTAATGAAACAAGAAACAGATGTTTTTTTTAAACTATACTGTAAGTTACAGGTTTTGTAAAAGGCCCTAGAGGAGGAAAAATCCGTTTTCCTGAAGAGCTCCTTGGCCGAAGAACACAAATGAATATGCCCCTTAGTTTCTCAGAAAAGAGAGAGCAAATGTGTTTGGAGCTGAGAAATGTATATGGGTTCAGACTGTCAGCTGGTATGTCTTAAACTGTCACAAATTCACAGACTTCAGTGGAGGTATGTGGATTTAAACAGCTGAGAATCCGAGCATGTAGATTTTCTTCTGTGTGTCTTTATGTCAGCCTTGCAGTGATGTAACATCTTGCTTAGCAGAAACGTTGTTACAGCATAGAGGAAAACACAAACACCTGAATTCTTTGATTTCTTTCTCATCCAGTGTAAGTTTGGTAGGAAAATGGAATTTCATAAGTAAATAGGGAAGAAATAATGAGCAGATAATGACTGAATTTCCATTGATGTAAGCCCAGAATAACTTTACTAAGCCAGGCGGATTATTTTCTCCATAGACTCACACTTTACGTTGTCATTTACGTTGTGAAAAGTAAATGTAGAATACCGCCCGGTTAGGGGATTCCATTGGAGGTCCAGCAGCTTTCATGTTACAAAGATGTGAAAAACTACATATGGCACGAAGCACGGAGGTTTATTTTCGTTATTTCAGATTTACATTACTGTAGCTAAGATCAAAGTCTGTTGTTTTTCCTGTACATATAAGGCTCTGCATGCAGACTTGACACTGCATTAATAAATAATGATTCTGAATTATTTACCAACTGTAAACAGCTTTGCGCTGCGCTAATGGAGAGAGAGTTCTTAGCAAAATGTGTCTGCTGAAATAGGATCTATCAAGAAGTACCTGAAAAGTACATAGACCCTACTCCAGTAATGTAAGATGGCATTCTGAATTCTATGTATAGAACGGTGTACAGAGTTCATTCACAACACCTCCAAAAATGAAAGGAAATGAAAATGGAATATTCAGTTTTGGCTTGCGTTAACTTTTTATCCCTTTCCTTGTGTCTGACATTTGTCTCCACATGCTTTAAACTGCAACTGAAGTGAGAATCCCTATACATAGAAATGCCTGTTCTTTTGCATTCTGCACATTACTGCGTTCCTTTTAATAGCTTCAGACCACCTGCTCTGTGGTCACCCCAAACGTCTTCCTTACGTTCCCACTGCATTCCATGAAAGACTTTTGAGCTGTGACTTGTTAAAGCAAGGAGTTGCCTTTGTGTTGTAGATATCTGTGCCAGCTAAATGTTCGAGTGGGAAGGGTTTCTCCCGGCCAGCCCGACCAGCAAATCGACGCTTACCTTCCAGATGGGCATCCAGGTCACCATCAGCACCGCCTGCTGTGAGAAGGACAGCATACAACTGCTCTGTCTCGTTTCGGTCAGAGACATCAGTAGTCTGAACCCAGAGATGGTTTTGATGGTGTTGTGAAAGCTCTGCACCTCATTGTAACTGTGTTCGGTATCTGTTACAGCAGCCAGCTCTACACTGTCCTATCTCGTCCAAGAGTGACCCCATCACACGCCGGACAAAACATTTCGAATCTTAGGTCATCATCATGGTCTTCAGTGTTTTTATCAAGATGAAACAACTCTACCCCTGGTTTTCTCCATTTTTTTTGGGTACTAGCTCACAGAGAATTTATTTTGAATGGCATCTTCCTTAATTTGCCAATCAGTTTTGAGTTGAAACAATGTATAGTGCTGTATATTCTGACTCTTCTGCAAACAGCAGAACGTAAAGCCGTATGCATGATCATGTGTTTGTAGGTGCATGTGTTGGACTAGGAAGTAAACAGGTCTGTATTTAGAAGAGACAAACTGTGCTAGTGTTGACATTGAAATTACAACCTATATGCCGACATTATATATATACTTTGTGTTTATTTTAAAAAAGTTTGAAATATACAGTCCTGATGACATTTATATTTTGTATATCTTTTACATAGGTTCACAGGTGTAGTATTTAATGTACAAAAACTAAATATGCATTTTTGTGACTCTAATTGCAGCGGTAATGCCTTGCACAATATGTATCTGAAGCAGACTTGCTCGACTGATTTGTCAGTCATGCTTCATGGCATCCTTACTCAGTTTCCTAACCCTTATGATACTAGGTCAAAATACCCAAACGTATTTTTTCTGAATTAAAATATTATATGGTTTGTAATACATTAGCCTTTTTCAGCACCAGAGACATTCCTGAAATGTTCCAATCCCTTTAAAGAGCTTAAATGTGCCATTATATATATAGCATACTGTAAACACTTCAGCAGTTTCAACTAGTGTAACATACAATTTATGAAGGGAAGAAAAGGGTTGTATATGCTCAATTCTGTAAAACTTATTTTTCCTTCTAGCATTATGCTTTGAGGTTTGGCAAAGTCAGAGAACAATGGACTTGTTTACTTTCACTCAAGGCAGGAGAACAAGGACTGTTGTTGTTCCCAGTGCTGCAGACACGCTCCTTTTTTACCCTCCTCCTAGCCTAGAGTGCTGAGCCGCTTGCTAGCGTACTGCTCCCTGACTGACTTGTGACAGTCAGCTATGAAGTTTACTTCGTTACTTGCATTCTGGCAACATCTGCATCTAGTATGGAAGTATTGCATCGAGGTCTCATCACAGTGGTGCCAGAAATTCCAGATAAATGGCACTGGAAGCATTTTTGCCATCACTTGACTCGTTACTATGGGCTATCGCAATGACATCTACAGAGCCTGGCTTGTTCCTTCCCGCAGTGTGAAAGAAGTGCAGATGCTACCCAGACGCTTGTTGAAAAGGCGGTGTCCTTCACCCTGGAATTTTTGCACCCTTTTCGAGGCTGTTGCTGGATGCGTAGTGTGGTAATGATGATAAGTGGTACCTTTAAAAAGCATTTCTAGGTTAAAAGGAGTGAAGAGGCACTTCTTCAACGTCAGCCTAATCTTATCTTGCAACTTTTCTTCTTCTCCTGGAGAAACATAGTGTTGATTTTTGTTGGAATAGTGTTGATTTTCAAAGGAAGTTCAAAAATCATCCCAGGATCCATTAATGTGCACATTTTCATATTTGAGTGTAAAAAGAATTTCAGAGAGAGTGTAGGCTTTTGTCCTAGTGAATTGTATGTGTGGCAATGTAGGGAAAATTAGTTGTGCTTAATTTGATAGTGATATATTGTCTTACTACAGTCATGCTGAGAATCCACACCTTTTTTCTTCTTTTTAGGGCCTTATTCTTTTTTCCTCTGCACAGCTGCAGAGAGAGAAAGCAGAAGGCCATGTATTCTGAGCAATATGGCCTCTATGGTAGTATCAATAACTTTTCAGGCTTGCCAGTGTTGAATGGAGCAGGCGTTAGAGCCGTAAATCCAAAACTGTGCACAGAATCATGGCTGCCTGCATGGCAAACACATGCTCAGATTAGTTTGTCCAGTCTAAACGTCCTGGCACTTTCTATGTGGGAAACTTCATGACAATATATGAAGGCTTCAAACAGATCAACAATTCATCAAAATTTACTCAGATGTTGCAAAGTTACTACTAGAGAAGATATAAGACAGAAAATCTTGAAGAAAATTCATACAGTTTGGACAGAGATAAAAATCTGTGTTTTAGTGAAAAATCGAGAGCACTATAAATTTTCCTCTTTGCCCTAATTTAGAGATTGCACTCCATTAGAGTCCTTAGAACTAGAAAGACTACAGATGATTTATAGTGAATTTGGAACACTGTTTAAGATTCTCCTAACTGTGGAAACTAGCAAATCGAAATGCCTTGCAAATTGACCTTTTAAATGCCTAAGTACCCAAGCAGCTTTAAGTGCCTAAAGCTGAGGAAAGGGTAATGTGAGAACTGTGAAATTATGGTTCTTAATCTCAGTCAGTACTGACTGCAATCAAACTTCTTTCAGTTGCCTCCATGGTAATCTTAAGCAGTTTTGTTCTGAAAAATGGTGTGCACTTTTGTTTTAAGAATGTAACGCTACAGAACAGTTTCCCTCAATCAATCAACAAGGTCTTTCTTTAGCTCACTTGTTTCTTTGATCGCTTCTAACATATATCATATTGTTGAATAGCAGAGAAAGGATCAAATATCTACAACATTCCCTTATGTATGTAAGTTTAATGAACAGAAGGTTTTTGAAATAAACTAATGGGTCAAGGAAAGTTCATTTTGTCAACATTTTCTGTGTCCATCTAACTATAGACATTCGTTCTGATGGCTGAAAGTATCAAAACCGGTGATTTTGGTCTGTAGGTGGCTAGCTGGATACACCAATTTTAGAAACTTGCTTTTGAGGCCATTTAAATATTTTCTTCAACCATACCCATGATAGGGCCAGTGTACTGTGGTGAGGTTTTTAGTTCCCAGAGCTGTGATTACTGAACCACGGCGCTGGCTTTGTTGCATGTGTTTGCTGTAGGAGGGAAGAGCGCCAGGTTCCCCCCTACGATCTCTGACAGAAATGCAGTTATCTTGGAAGCTCTCGGGCAAGGGAGGCTCTATACGCATGCACACAGACACGCTCATAAAAGAACAACAAATGATCTAAGTATAATTGACCTTTCTTTTAATCCTGGTGTCACCTATGGAAGCTGACACATTTTTATTATTCTTCCATATGCCATCTAAAGTCTTAATGCAAATAGAGATTCTCCTTACCTGTGCTCTGAACAAGTCTAGGATCTTGTTTTGGCATGGTTAGGGGCATTAATACTGAAACAAATGCAGCAGGAAATTTCAAAGTGTAAAAACCTTAAGTAACAGAGCAGACACGTTAAACAGCACCCTCTTGCTCACGAAAACTCAACTCCCCACTGAAGTCTGTACAAACTGTCAGAGCTGGGGGATGTCGCTAGGAATCAGCAGGCTGGCACTTAGCTGATGGAAAGGATAGCTCTTCTCGTACTGGGAGATGGAGTCACCATCTTTCCCCCAAACTCAGGGAGGAGTATGGAGGGATAGAGACACTGATTCAGTCAGGCCTTGCCTATGTGCACAGCACAGCAGGCTGCCCAAGTGCTCAAAAACTGGGATGGCTCACAGCTTCTGATTAAGGCAGAAGGAGTAGAGGAAAAAAATTTGCTTTTAAGCCTCTGGATATCATTCCTCAAAGTCGGAGTATATTTCCATTAAATGGTTTATCTTCACAGTGTTGGTGATAGACTTCTTATTTATCTAAAATGTTGCTGAGGGATGAATGTTACCTGTTCTCCATCAACAACACAATTATCCTTGACTGTTACACATACTGTAAAGGAGTTAGCTGTTAAGTATAGTGAAGAATTGGCAATCAGTATAATGTAACTTTTCAGAGCATTCAGAGCACCAGTCGATTTCTCCTGTTGTCTACTTAAAAATTTGTTTCTGTAAATAGGGGTTTTGTAACCAAATGGCTTCGACAGTGTTTTAGCGAGCTCTGCAGCAGCTCAGCAGGCAGGCCATTTCCCTTAGAGTTTTGTTATTTCTGGAGCAAGCCTGAACTTCCTAGCATGCAAGAACTTATGCAATTCTCACACTGTTGCTATGCAAAGAATTCCTTTGGCTTTGAGATCTGTAATATACAGCTCTTGCCATTATACTGTTGATATTCTCTATTGAACTCTTGTAGTGGTCTCTTTGGTTGTTTAAATGCTCTTTAAACTGGAAGGCAGAATGCATTTGCTCTCAGTGCACTAAATCAAAGCCTCTTATTGCCTCTGGCCTTTCCATCCCTCCTTGATCCCAGTGGATGTATATTTTTAGGTTGTTTATTGACATCACTCTTTATGTATATGCCATACCATAAGACTTCCTATTTGTACTGCTGCCAAAATATTTTTGGACAGCCTATTCTTAAAAATGCTGATATTATTGCCATTCATAAATATATTACACCTTAATCTATTGTTTTGCATCGCTGAAAATACAATTTCTTCATGAACTGTTAATGGCATACATTATATAAAACTTGTTGCTCTTGCTTTTTGAAATGACGATTGATGTGCTTCTGAGCCTCTAGCCCTCACCCACACAACTTTTCTGTTTTGCATAGCACTTGTGTCAGCAGAGATGTATTCCCAATGTGTGGTTTATCCAGTTGCTGTATGGCTGTGGGAGCTCATACCTAAGGGTGCCTTGCTAACTGTGTTACTCTAAAAACAACTGTATAGGATTTTCCCTGGGGTAAGAGAACTTGAACTCTCAATTAGATCAAAGTGAAAGTATGCAAATAAAAGTCAGAAAGAAAAAAGATCAATCGAATAGGAGAGTGTAACACTTGTAGTAAATGTTGTGGCTAGTTCTTTGCTTCTAATGGAAGATCCTTGTGTGTTGCCTACTTGATACCACCTGAAACCTCCAGTAGTGTACTGTGTTTTCTCAGTCAGCATCTTTGTATGTACCCTGTTCCCATTCCCACAGTATCAAGAGATACTGAAATGTTTGTCAGATTAACACCAGTCCTTCCTCTTGCATATTTGATGATATGGTGATTATTGAAGAATGCTTAAGTTTCATTTGTTAATCCTTTCATTGGCAGCAGGTGGTTTTACCATCAGGTACATGATAGCGCTCATAGCACAAACACTCCTGAACGTACAACAGATTGGATCATCCACCCACACAGGATTACCAGTGCTGAACAACGGGGCACTCTGTCATGCTGCTGAAATGTGGAAATTCCTGGAAGATGAATGTAAACCAACCTTTTGCTTGAGTACAACCAGAGCCAGACTGTACCTCAGCTCCACCAGTCATGCCTGGCAGCCTGACGAGAGTACAAGCAATGTCAGTTCCTCAGCACGGGATATTTTTCACCACACTGGGACAAATTTTACAGTCTTACGGTCTTTTCTGCATGGATGCCCTTCTCAAAGGACATCCAGGGAACAAAGGAGAAGTAGCACATGTTGTAGGACAGGATATCTCATGAATTTGGACCAGATCCATTTCATGTAGTCTAACTAGGGAAAACTGAAAAAAAAAAATCCAACTACTGGTTGCACTAACTAGTTACTATTTGTACTTGTAAGTGCTAGGAAGCACTGCTATTCAGGGGCTGTCGTTTTATGCCTTTTCTTCATTAACTGCAATCTGCAGTGTTTCCGTGGAAAAGTCCAGAATCTGATTCCTCCCAGTGATGCCTGTTCATGTGGCCAAAAAATCACTGTGGCCAAGATTCACTGGAAAATGGCACTGTAGGGAAAAGTCCCTACATCTTACCTTTAAGTCCCAAACATTTGGGCTGTACTGCATGAGATGCTTCCCTTTGCTAGGGAATAGATGGGATCCCAATTTGAAGTGGAGGGAAGAGAGCAAGCACTGCACAGATATGTGATACAGGAAAGCAGTCTGTACTGGATGATACCAATGAGTGAGCTAACATCCCTCGACCAGTCACCCCAATAAAGTCAAAGGCGATTTAATATTTGGCCTCACTGGATGCACAGGCTTCTACTAACTTGGTAGCATGTCACGGGGGTGCAGCAGATGCACCTGCATAGTGTTTCATTAGTGGCCCTCAGATTTCCCTAATGCAGCTGACAGTAGCTGGAAAAATTTGTAATTTCACCAAATCATAATAGAGAAAGACTTTCATTAAAGAAAATTGCACTTACGCACTCTGTGAACATGACACTTCAGTTGACATGGTGGCACAGAAAATCATGCTGAGTTTTACTTTTACATCATGAGATATCTGCAGCAGGTCAGCTATTCTGGTACCATATGTGATGTAGAGCTGCTCAAGATGTTATTGATGAAAGTGCACCGCAGGCAAATGTATGTGTGTGTATGGACTGCTTCTTTCTTTGCAGAATCCGTCTAGTTTTCACAAAGATATTCTGATTGTTTTAGAAGTTTGGGATTCATTTTTCAAAATCACCCGGAGGCAGAGGAACTACCTAGGCAATTCCTGACAAGAAGTCACACAGGGAATTCTGAAACCAAAACATCTACTCAGAGAAGTAGCCTGCTACTGAAGGAGGTAAGATGTTCACAAGTTGGCTCTTACACTGTCACATCTCCTGTGTGTATATATATATATATATGTATGCGAAAGCACTGGATCTTCTGGACCAAATGATAATATCCAAACTGACACATTAGCAGTTTTCCCTCCAGAAAGCCCCACAGTGCACAGTGTAGCTGTTTTATTCTCTAAGATACCATTTACGATATAGATGGGTTCCACAGTCAGACATATTGCGTTTCATATTGGAGAAAAATTATCTCCAATATTGTATGTAAGAACAGAATCCTCCCAAAAAAATAGTACTGAAATGCTTCACATATTAAAAACAGCACATGGGTTAATGGGATCCAGCAGTTTCTGAAGGCTCATTTTCTTTTAAGTAAGTAAATCCAATCAAATATTTTAATGACAAAAATGTGCTTATACATGCCACCTTTTCCTTCCAAATATTGTAAGCCTACTGTACAGGCTCTGATTCTGATTTTGCCTCTTGTTCTGCAGAGAAGAAAAAAAAAAAGTAGTAGAAATAGATAAGACACCCTCTAGCTTAGGCTCCACAAAATGATTGGTATTGGTCTCCCAGTGCATGAGTCTGAGACTTTTGTAGTATTTTGACAGCGTATGGTTAAACAAATTAGACCACACTCTTGTCCATTCTGAGAAGCTGAACCTCTGTTTTTCCCCTCTATAGTTTTATTCCTTCCTCACCTCTCCTTCCATAGGGAGGTGAAGACTGAACCACCCAAGCAGGTGGGAAATGTGTCTGTGGAAAGCAGCTGCCTGGAAGCAGCTCATAACTTTGCAGCTCGTCTTCTGCAGGCCTCCAGAGCTGCAAAGCACGAGAGGTTTCCATGGCCACGCTCTGAGCAGCCATAGAAAGGTTTATTTGTGGTCTTCTTGCAATAAGCTCTAAAATAGTTATTTTGGGGCTGAATAGTTTTGTTTTCTTTGTTTTTGTTCTGTGCAAAAAGCTTTTGCCTCATCTATGCCGGAATCTGTCTCTCTCAACCACCTCTTGAATAGGCTTCTGCCATTTTAATTCTTTTTACAGCAAAATTTCACAGCAGTTTGGACAGAAAGTGAAGAATTCCTCATTCACTATTGAAAGGTAGCCAAAAGCTGATCTAGATGTATAAAGAGCCAAGAAGAATTTAGAGCTGCTTAAAAATCTCCAACCAGTGATCTGCCATCAGCCTACCAAGGCTTTGAGAATTGATTTGTCCCTTGAAGCTTGGCTCCGGGAAATAAACCAACTTCTTTCTGCGGTAGCGAGTGGAAAGTGGATGGTGGAAGTGATTTGCAAAATCCAGAAAAGCAGTGGTCTTGTGATTTAAACATCACTGTGCTGCTTGTACAACCTCCTATGAGCAGTTAAGTGTTAGATGATGTTCTGTTTTTCCTTGGAAATGCCATTCACTGCTAGCCTGTATGTCTTTTGGTCTAGACTGCTGTGTTTCACAGAAGATATACATTTATCTGTGTATGGGACAAGCAGGCTGATGTAGTGCTGGAGACACCATCTCTGTGGCTCTGCAACATTTGAGAAAAATTAAAGCTCCCTAGTTCAGAGCACTTGCGTTGCTTTTATGTACATTACGTGTATATATCGCTCATCTATTCTTTACTGCTTTCTTCTTTTGCTTTTCGTTCACTGTGTGGAAACAGCAACAGTGGGGCCCATATGCAGTTCCAGTCAGTCTTAGCTAAACTGAAACAAACAGTGGCATTGCACTGGTCTTGGGATCTCAACCAACACCCTGATGAAAGGAAATGATGAGACATTTTAGGGTAGGGAGTTGGACCATGTCATTTATTATTCATTTCAGCTAAAGCAGCCCTAATCCTTCCCCATGATACTCTGTTCAAACACTATATGTATGCTGTCATATCTATAGGGCCAGTTTGAGTACGTTCATATTTTTTCCTGCCTACATTTTTCTGTGATTTGGAGAAACATGAGCTATAGTAAGAAGACTTGGAATAAAATTGAAGGTTTCCCAAATTCAGAATGATTGGATTCTGTCAATTCACTTGGCACAGAGGGGTCAAAAGTAAACTGTATCTGAACTGAATTTATCCAAAGTTGGAGAGGAGCAGAGTCTTCAAATTCAGACCTTTGGTTTAGTCTAATTTGTTCTGTTGGTTGGATTCGCCTGCCCAGAACGGTGCTCCATTATGAAATGATGACCTATTGAGAAGCTCAGTGCTATATTATATTAACTCCAGATCTCATTGAAGACTGAGGAAGTAGCATTTTTGTTATGCCTAAACTTGGTTCTCAGTGAGTAAATTGTTGGGTACAGCCCTAACACACTTTCACGTATCAGCAAGAAAATAACTTTTTAAAAATGTATCCACAATCTCAGGCAATTTGCTAACTCTGATCAGCTTGTTCTAGCCAGGGGAATGTGTAAGAGCAGGTAAGTAATTCTGTAATTCTGTACTCACAATTTGAAGAGTTCTTTTTTAAAATGGAACCTCTGCTGAGGCTCATCCTTGTACTTACATTTTGGGTTTAATCACTTCACTTACTGTTAGTTTCCTGCTCTCATCCATCTCAATCCGAAGAACAGAAACAGCAGCAAGATGGAGCACAGGACTGAGACTGGGGAGATCTTTGCTCAGGTTTTTTGAGGAACCAGAAGACAAATTAGCTAATCTTGCGCAAACCACTGGATCAGATTATCAAAGGGATGTGATGCTTGTTTATTTCTGCAGGAGTGAATACATACATACACTTACAGGCACTTACATAGTTTTGCAGGTCTGGACTTTTGTTCCCCTTCTGTGAAATAGTGGTTATAATAATGCTTTCTTTGGCTGTCATGTCTGTTTAGATTATGTTAGTTGCTGTAGACAGAGCAGAGAAGCAATAGGAACTCCCTTTCAAGGCAGAAGGAGTTGCAACAAATCCAAAATCCACTGAAACCGTTAGAAGTCTTTTCTATCTTGAATCTGTGTGCTTAAGATCAATTTTCACCTAATATTTCCTATTACTGAATTTGGGTGAACAATAAGGAAAGGAGCTGTGGAAGAAGGACCTGAACGGATGCAAAGAGAATTCTTCAATTAACAAATGTCTTCAAGTTACTCTAGCAAAACTTGCTGAGTGTTATTTCTAGATCTGGAAAAAATGTTGTGGATATACAAGACGCCAGCTGAGAGTCCCACAGACTGTCATCAAAAGAGCTTTTTACTATCAAGCTAGTGGATAAAGTTATTAAAATATTGCTGAATCTACCATATAAGGCACATTGGATTCTGTACTGAGCTGGTCTCTGACTGTCTGTTAACAGATTCCAGGCAGTAGGTTCCAAATCTGCAATTCTTTGTTCTCCTGCCTCTGATTAAGGTCTTGGATCCATATGGCTCACATTTAATTGCACTCTTCTCAGTTAAAAGCACGTCTTTAATCAAGCAGCGGGCAGCCACAGCTCCACAATCAGATGTTCTAATGAAAGAAAGAAGTGGTAGGTGCTGCCAGCAGAGCTCACACAAAGCACGCTGAAAAGGCAGGCAAGATGTTGGCTGGAAAAGTTTCTGCCTTTTCTCTTCTCCTTAGTCACCCCTCCCCGCTCCTGCTGACATTTTCTAACTCCGCAGAAGCTGCCAAATTGCAGATGGTTGTGGGGCCTGCGTGAACCAGAATAAAACAAGGAAGCTAGTATCTGTAGGAGAGATTGGAACAGTAACAAATGAGTCTGACCTGATTATTCAAGCATGGTCAGATATAATGCCAAAGTCCATCTTCTGATATTTGCTATGTGTTTTGTATACCAGTTCTGTACAGAATGCAGTCGAAAAGCACTGCAATCCTTTTTTTCTCCTCTGCTGGGATTCTAGTAGCTGCCAAGAGCTTGGAAGCTGCTGGCTTCTGAACTATTTGTATCAGATACCTCAAACACAGCTTACTGTGGGCAATACCAGAACTAAAAACATTTGCCCACACAGTCAGAAGTATAGATATCTTGGTACCACGATGTTCAGTTCCTCAGCGGCCCCTATACTCTATTGAGGAAGATGCGATATTGCATGCTGGGACCTGTAGTTTCAGACTGTACCTGTGTATGGAATACAGGCAAAGGATTAGCACAGTGTTGCCAGCAGCTGGTTCCAAGATTCATGCTGAGTTCACTTTTCCTACCTCTTCTGATGCTTTGTCATTGAAAGTCCATAATGTGGATACAAATTCAGTAGCTAAAGATTTAAAGAATACAGAAAGTGGGGAGGATGCTGAGTTGCAGGCAGGGCTCATCGAGCACTGCTACTGCTCTCCTGATACTGCTCTCCTGACTCCGTGGCAATAAAATATCTCCTGTCTGGTAGCAGGACCACTGCTGCAGTATGAGCCCAGCCTGATCTTGGTAGTTGTCAGCAGTATTGTGTACTTTGGGGCAAGGAGAAAAAAGCAAACAAGCAGAAAACCCATAGAAGTAGGAACTCTTCAGTTAATTCTGAAGTAATGTCTCATATTTCATGTCCCAAGAATATGTATCTGTGCACTTCCTTAGCATTGATGGTTTGGCCCTTGTATTTTTTGGATGGAGTGCAATGCCATTTTTCCCACTTCGTGGCTGGAAAGCAGAGGCACAGAGACCCATGTTTTAAAGGCACTGATGTGTAATTCCAAAGACTTCTCATGGGAGTTTGGTTTCCAAACCAAGTTTCAGCATCTGGCCTTCTATTGTCTTTCCTCCCTCCCTGGCCAAACTGAGACTGCAGGGTAGAGAAGGAAATTGAACCCATACCTTTCACATCCACCACTACAGCCACATCCAAGACCGTCCTCACCAACTAAGACTGTGACTTGGAACCTGCGTACTCATATAGTTACAGCTCATGAAGTTGCTTTCAGCTTTAAGCATAGCTAACCTGCATTTCTGTCTTAAGGGGTGTACTTTAAGGACAACATAGATTGTCTATGCACATGTTGAAAATGTACATTTTTTTAACTGTTTTTCTTCCAGTCTCTCTCCTATAAGAGAGAACAAATGTAACTTCCTGATCTGCTTTCTTGATCTGGTTCATTTTATGTGCTTTTAGTCTTATTCCTTTTTATTTAACCTTTTTTATTCGGTCTACAAAACCTGTCCCCAGCTTTTCATGCACCCTTTATGGGGGATTTTGCCATGTCTCTGATTATGCTTTGAATTGCCTCTAATACCATCCAGTCCTCTTAAAATAGGCAGGAGTAGTGTACTTTGGATAAGAAACTCTCCATAGATTATCAAATGACCCACATCTTATTTCATGCTACTCTCCATCCTCTTCTTTTTGTATCCTGGTACACATTAGTCATTTTCACCACTTCTGCAAAGAGGTCAGAGGTTTTCTGTGGCTCTCTATGTCAACCCCAATTTAATTCCTAGCAGGGGTGCCCTGGGGCATGTCCATGTAATGAAGTGGAGCTGGGGCAAGCACTGAACCCAGAGGTGCTAAGCCACCGAATGTCACTTTGTCTCTGAGTAACTCAGCAGTGCTTAGTTATGTAATTAGCACTTGGGTCACAGCTAATGAGCCCTGCGGGTTCACTTGGTGGCCTTGAAAGATGATTTTCTTGAAGCTCCAGATATTCACTTGCAGGCAATGAAATTCCTGTGTCTATTTATTACTCATGTACACACATAAAGAATCATCTTTCCTTTTAGAAACTGGTCATTTTGTTTTGTATAGCAGTGGGCAGCAAATGCTAATGAGAGACCAAAAACCATCACACAGACTAAATGACATGTCTCCTTCTGTGGACAAATTTAACTTTCATTGAAGTCCATGGGAGTTTTGCCAATGACTAGTAGAAATACTAGACGTTCCTCAGGGACAGACAAGCAGTAAAACTATATAGGGAAAAACCCAGCTGAAAGCTGCACATCAAATATATATGTCAAAGTTAGTACTGCTTATAAGAAATTCACTGTCTGGGCTTGCACAGCTGCTGAAGGGCAGTCTCCGTGCTAACCATAGGGCTGAGCTCTCCCTGCTCACACTTCTTACTGGTGGGGAGCTCCTTGGGACACAGTGCCAGATGATGCTCCCCAACGCGTGCCCTGACCTCCAGCAGCTCCCTTGGCACAGCTCCCTGCTGCGTGGCCCAGGCTCCTCTGGTAGAGCCAGATCACAGGTGGAGAAGGGTCACTCCTGGGTCGTGCCAAGGAAAAATGTCCTTAGTTATTCCTAAAAGAGTCATTTGCCAAGGTGAAAGTGATAGTTATGAGCCTGAGTTCAGGCTGTCTGCAAGAGCAGGGATGCAGCAAGTTCAGTCGGCATAGGTACAAAGCAGGTCAGCCCCTGCTCTGGAACACACTGTTGCAAAGCCTTTGTGGTACAATCTCATTCAAAGCTGCTAAGTTTTCTCGATAGGTAAAGCACAACTCTCCCCCCGTTTAAAGATGGTAACTTAGCCAAAATATGCAAACACAGTACACAGAATCCTGTTGCTTAGCACAGTGGGTGCTTGTGATCCCTGGCTTGATTAGAAAGTGTTTAAGTGGGTAACTTTGTTTCTGTAAAAATGAGACATTCTTTTAGATTACAAAAAAGTACTTAGTGTTCAGCCAAATGTAGGGATCAGAAAAAGACGTCCTTTAAAACAGGACAGACTAAAGCAAGAGGGTAAGCATATGCTGGGAAATTGTTTAAAAACATCAGAATACTAATAGACATGCATTTTAATGTGGAAAACACAAATCTAGCAATGCATCTTTTGAAGGCAACAGGGCTGGATAGTGCCAGCCGCACAGAAACACACAATGATCAGAACTTGTGGGCATGAATGATATACAACATTCAATAGGAGAGACAAGACAACAAAAAAATTGTCCTTGTGCTGAAAGTTCCTTCTGTAGGCAGAATCAGATGCAAACCATCTCTGGAAATGTTATAACTACAATATGTGTTACTACTGCATCTCCAAATACTCTAGTGTAATTTTCCACACCAAGAAGCCTTCTACACCTTGCATTTCTTATAACTGTGCAGACAAATATTAAGAGACGCTTTGCTGAAAAATGAGATAAATCTTCTTCCAAATGAGCTCATAGGCTCAGCAAGTTCAAGAGATCAGCAGTAACTCACTTCTGAGTGAGGAGGTCATAGCAGAGGTCCTAACTATAGTCTGGTATTGAAAGTACCAAGTGTGACCTCCTCCTAACACTGATTGTTTACATATTTACCCTGGTGATGCTATTTGCATAGCTGTGGTCACTCAGACCCTGTGGGCTTCAGTACTGCCTGTGAAACTGGATAGTGTTGCCAGTAATGGAGGAGGAGGATGATGTCACCCATTGGCCATGATAACTTAGCACACCTGATGCTTACTTGACATGTTAGAGATCCAGAGCCTTGTGAGTGATTTGGTAACGTGAATTCACATTTTATGTCAGAATAACCATTGGACATCCCTAGTAAAAGTATGACACGGTATCTGTGCTTGTTGTGGGTACTTGAGTACTACCAAGACTCCCTGCTTTTTTCTACCAAAGCGGGGAGAAAATGACTTTCAGCTTCTGAAGAATGTCAGCATTAAAACGTCCATCCCAGCAATGTACAGTTTTTCTGGAAATGAGGATGCAGACATTAGGAACTCTCCAGGACACAGTCACATCCCAGAATCTCAATAGTCAAGAGGCGCAGACTAATAGTAAGCCAACCTTACACATCTCAAAAGCAAAGCCATTTTGAGACCAAGCCCTCCCATAATGTGCTAATGGAGTTTTCAGGCCCTGGCTTGCAGCATCTGTAACACACAGGCTAGCAGCCTCGCTGGATAGCAGCAGGCTTCCTCTCACCAGGTGATAACTGTGTTTAAGAGACAAATTCCTCTTGTTTATTTTTGACACTATCGCATGTATTGGTCTTGACTGCTACCTATTTCTCTCACTCTCCCAATCTCTCTTTCTTTGTTTCTCTCCTTGCCCAACGGCTGAAAAAAAAAAGCAAAAGAAAAGAAAAGCACAAGCAGTGTCTTCCAGTTTGCCGCTTTGAGGAGACAGAAAGGATTTTTATACTAGCAGTAGGCAACCTCCACGCAGATACAAATGCTCCCTGCTTTTCACCTCCCAACAAGTCATCTTCACAGGCTGTCAGAAAGTATTAAGTGTTCTGGAGAAACCAGGTATGTAATTGCTGCTATGTAAAATAGATATATGAAATTACAATAATTACCACTGTGCTCACCATCGTATTGCAGTATATGATTGAAGGTTTTTCTTAAAGCTTCTAGATCTGGCAATTCCCGGTCTCTTCTCACAGAGACCTATGCTGGAGCCCACCCGCTACCAAACATTGCCACATAAACACAACAAAGAAAGAAAGCTAATATATGCACTTTTCTCATTGTTAATTATTTCCAGCACTTCATTTTTGAAAAGAGAAAATGGCTGAAAGTTGAAATCACATGCTTGTCACAGGTCCAATTCTCGTTAAGTGTTAACACACAATTTGGATTTAGTGTACTTTTGTTCTGAACACTTGAAGCCTGCAGGTTGATCACGTTCAGCAAAAGTTTTCCTCAGGCTCATAAGGGCACGTGAGGTCTGCCCTGCTGGTTGAGTGCCACGCGCCAGACAGGAGCTGGGCACCACGGGTACCCGCTGTGTACCTGCTTCTTGTCTGTCATGTAGGCACAAGGTGAGGCAACATAGCTCAGACCTGTGTGAAAATAAATCCTAGTGCCCAGAGGACTGCAGTCAGATCTAACAATGCAGGAGTTAGGAAACTTGGTGGTTTTTTTTAATTCTCTCTGCTACTCATCTGCTGCGCAACTTCGAACAAATCACTTTGAGCTATCATCCTCCTCTCTTCCCTTGTACCTTTTTTCTCTCTCCTGTTTAATGTAGTTAAAAAATCTCAAAGGATTGTATTCACTTGTGGTGTCTTGACTTCCCCACACAAAGAATTCTGACATTTTTTGGGATTTGCATCCAGCTAGGATATGAATCTTTTGGTGCAATGAGCTTAGAGAGTGCTTGTGAAGATAACTTTACATGTGGGTCGTACTAGCTCAGAGAAGGGCCCCACAAACGGACCACAACAAGACCTGTGAGTGGGACAGTGCCTGAGTGCAGGAAACAATAGCCATTCATCTGGAATATTCCTAATTGAATCTGACTCCTAACTAAACCACTGCTGTGAGTCACACCAGTGCTGCAGTGTAAATGCTTCTCTCAATCAGACACAATAAAATATAATTGGAGTCAGGCTGTTGTTATTGATTAGAACATAATGCATTAGAGAATGTCCTTGCTAATACGCTCTATTTATAGCATCTGCATCATGGAACAGTCATTACAGCTTCTCCATCCTTATTGCTCAGTCAGGAACAAAGCACTAAACACGCAATCCTGTTAGCACATGAACTCATGCCTGTCAAAAATGACAGGGACTAAAGCCAACGCAAGAATTTAGCATTTAAGGAGCATTTCTGTAAGGATCTATCCAAGTAGAGTGAAATCCAGGGGAGGAGGGGTGTGATTTATCAGGGGATGTTAATTTTCTCTATGTGGGAAGCGCTACACGCTGAAGACGTGGTATGTGTGCTTGCACTGCCAAAAACACTTACAGGGCAGATGGCACAACATGAGCCCTCTCTCCCCGTGAAGTGGCTCCGTGCCCAGTTCTGCCTTCCCTCTAGCCACTCCACGAACCTGCAGTCCCGGGAGAACCTCTTCTCAAATTGGCTTGTAGTGGAAAACAAGGCCTGCGTTCTGCCAGATTCACTGCCTTAAACTGCAGTGCACGGCACAGAGATCCAGATGTCAATTGAATGAGGTATGTATTAATGGGCACGCGAGCAGGGAAGTAGCTTTAGGCTAATGCAGTGCAAGTGTGTGTGCAATTAGAGAGAAACTTGTGTGCTTACAACACACTCTTCCTGCCCCTCGCTGTGAATGCCATGGAGGGTTCCACTCGGCGACTGCTGTCCCCAGTGCTGTGGCTGCAGGCTGGTGACAGCGCAGTGTCACATGAAACCACTGATTCACAGCCTGCTTTCTGCAGAGGACGCACAAAGTTGCCCTCTCAAGAATGGCGTGCATTGGCCTAGATGGATGGTGAGTCAGCACCAGAGGAAAGAGCAATGTGCTGTGCTCCTGAATATTTGGGCTAACGAGTGAAGTAACCTCACCAAGCCCAGGGATGAGGTCTGCAGTGCTCACTTGTAATGCAGGTGGCCAGCACTCAGGGCCACAATTCAGCAAAGCACGCAAGCACGAGATTAACTGCTCGAAGTTGAACACTAAGTCAAACACTTCACTGAACTGGAGCTGAAGGTGACAGTGAAGGAGCAACTGAAAATAGCAAAAAGAAGCCTGTTACTGGAAATGCTTGAGGCAATTCTTTCAAGTCACTACAAGCAGATATAGTCCTCTATTCCTCCCCTGCCTGCACCCTGCAGTAGCCATGCAAAGCTAAGTTGGACTGGTTCACCTCAAAGGGGCCTGCATTTCAGTGGGAATTACTTCAGGACTAATTTATTCTGATCTTTAGTAGTAATTGTCTACTTTTCTGGCATGTAAATTTAGTAGCATTTAAAAGAGAGTAGCAAACAGCAGTAGAGGAAGATCTACAACAAGCTCTGTTCTTTACTAACCACAAGCAAATACAGCTTCCTCCAGATTGTGTATCCTCCTGCTGCAGTGGACCCCAGGCCCCGGAGCACCATGAAGCAATGTGCACCTGCTATTAATAGCCACCAAGGGCTGCTTGAGAGTATTCTGGAGGCATTAGGTATCATTTGCAGGACTAGTCGTTTCATTTGTCCTTCATGGTATGACAGAACTTGAATTTATATTGGTGTGATATATTAAGTGGGATATTTTGGGGGGCCTGGCTCTCATTTATTACAAAATAGTCAGTAAAAGCACCAATGAAGTCGATACAGACTTTATGCATTGTATAAAATGCTAGCAGTGCCTTTGAACATCAGTCCCCTGGTGACAAACACCAGGGGACTGTGCCATGTTCCTCAGTGACATGCTTGGCATGCTCTGTGCTGCCTGCAATCCCATGGTGCCTGCAAGCAGGACCACGGAACACTGCTCCTGCCTCTTGCCCAGGAGCCTTTGGTGACCGCAGTCCACCACAAGCTTCTGGCTGTTCATGTGTCCCCAGGGTGAAGGCAAAATCTCTGTCCATGTCCTTCCCAATGACATGTCACTCCCATTGCATGGGTCATAGTGCAGGAGCGGTGCACAATGGGTAGAGCCCTGCTGGATAATCTCACGTCAGAGCCCTGTGGGTCCCAGGAGAACGTGTGGGTTCCACTCCACACTGCATGTGGTCCATGAAGTTGTGCTGAGCAGTATGCAGACCCGCATGAAAGAACAACATCTTTCTTCTGTGCCACAGGGAATGGTTTGATGACAGCAGTAGCCTGTGGTCAGTGAAAAGGTCTGCGCTATCCACTGGTCCACGAGATGTGGGATACCAACTTTATCTGGAGCACTGTGTAGTGTAAAGAGGTGGCCTGTAGCAGCACAGGAGAGTGCAAGAGAGAGGACCCATATTGCTGTATATAGCAAGGACAGGATCTGCAAAAGCCCACAAACTTTCACATAGCCACGAGCCAAAGCACATACATCATCTCCAAGGGATGATAAGAGAGCTCATTGTTTCTTATGGGATAGAGCTGGGGTGACTGCATGACTGTTAACTGAGATAAGCCAAAGCTGTCAAACTCAGGAGTTCCCCTTGGCCCACTGCTGGATGGAGAGGGCACTGTCCAGCAGGAGCTGAATGCTCATAAGCTGCTCCTCTTGAGCCTCCTTGTAGTGCCCAAACTCACATGGGAAGGGCAGATACATCCTTCGAGGACTCCTGTTCCACTGCTGCATCCCTGGCACCTGAGGGACCGACAAGCATCGGGGCATGCAGCAGTCAGACGAAAGAGAAGGTCACCATGGAAGGAAGCCAGAAGACCAGGCGCTGTTCCAGGCACTGCTTCTGATATATAAAATATAATCCAATTGGCATGCAAGCCCCTGTAGCTGCCAAACGTTTCCCAAGAAGAGCGCAGGGTGGTCTCCAGGGCTGGACCACTGGAAGGAAAAAATGCACTAATGGCAGCAAGACAGGGAAACCTTGCCAAGTCAGGACAAAAATCATGTGTGCACCAGTTTCCATGCCCGTGCAGAAAGCTCTGTTATGTCTGTGAGAAAGGATCCACACGTCGACATGGTCACGCACATATCCGCGTGTGCTTAGCTCAGGCATCGCGGCCCTGGATGGCTCGCAGCTGCATTGCCGTGCCCCCACTGGCAGCAGGACCCAGGGAGACATCCAGCTGCACTCTGGTCCAGGGAACAACAAATACCAATGTCCAGTCTGGGACGTTCCCTGACTCATTTTGCCTTGTGTCCCTACCTCAGCTAGTGGCAGCACAAGGGAGCTTTGGGAATGTGCAGCGGAGCCAGCCGTGTCCATTTGGATAACAGTATGAAATCAGATCTGTTTAACTGCACGCAAACCCCAGTCTGGTGCACAGAGGTCAGACCTGGAGGAGAATTTGAGAGTTTGTTTCAAGGAGACCGTTTGTTTGTCTGGACTGTCCTTTCAGACTAAAATAGAAGTGAGCATTAGCCATGAAGAATTTTATCCCCCTAGGTACATAGATGAATTTAGGCTGCTTGAGAGACCAACTGCTGGCTGACCTAGTGTCTGTCCCTTTTTTCCTTCACTCACCCCATCCCAGCTATGTCTGCTCTCTTGCTGCAATGGCTCCGGGGTCTGCTGGACCCCATGCTGAGCAGTTCAGCATGTTAAAACCTCAGCAAATTAACCCATCAACAGAAAACAAATTTTCCTTCATCAGGTCAGGGCACTGACACATCTTTTGTGCAAGGCCTGACAATCATCAGAAAGTGGTGGAAGGAAGGATGTAAGAGCAGCAACCGCAGCAGTCTGCAGTTAAATCCATGTGGGCTCCCACCATGGGACAACAACCCCAGAAGACAACTGAGTCACCTCTGGGTCTGGAACAGTGCATTTCCTGACCTGGTTTGTGACAGGTGAAAATATTAAGAGACAAGTTTAATTCTAGCTTTAGATATCACTAGTGTCCTGCAGTTGGTTTTGAGTGAAATAAGCTCAATATAAAATGCAACGGATTTGCTTCCTTGGCTTGTGTTCTATTGGTACCCAGCAGACAGGAGCTGTTGAAATAAGAGATGTCTTACCCTGCTGGAGCAGTCCAGTGATGTTCAGGATCACTTCCACTGGGAGGAACAACCAATTAACATGAATCAAGCACCCTTCAGTGTAATCTTATTTACCCAACAAACATAAGCCCTGATTTCCCAAGGGCAGTTGGAAGGAATGGGCATTTCCTGTGCTCAGGACCCCCAGTCTGCCACACCAGCAAGCTCTGTGCCCAGTAAGCTTGGTTTCTGCTGCTCCCCAGAAGTCCCATGATGTTTTTTCTTTGGTTTTGGCTGTTGACACACATTGCCTTTAGCTCATGTGCTCATCCTGGGCGTGTGACTCGTCAAACTTCAGCACCACAACCTGCACTAGCTGCTCCTCTCATTTTTATGAGGTTTTGCTGACAGCAGCTGGTGGCCATCCCCAATGAGTCAAGAACATCTCTGGTTTTGTAGTCACGTCCCTCATGACATAACACCACTTTTAAAGGCAATAGTCATGTTTTAGGACAGACAAAATCATAAGCAGACCATCAGGACCGGTGCACTCTTGAAGAGAGACTTTCAGGATGTGTGTAGAGGAAGAGCCCTTAGAAGTCCTTTCTCTCTCTCATATGTAGAGTGGACATTCACACTACTGCAACAAACTCATGGTCTACACATGGCTTGGTCCCGCAGGTATTTCACTGGGTGACACTGAAATGAGTGCCATGCGCTTGTTTCTGCTCTACAGTGTTTATGTTCTGGTTCCCTTATTTGTTCAGGCCTGGTCCAATTCTGTTCACCTACATTTTTTGTTTCTTTGTTTCTTCCCACTATGTTTTTCTCTACCAGGAAAGTGCCTTTTCCAGCTGCCCCCTCCCTAAGCCTACGTGCAGCTCCGCATGCTCCTCTCCCTGCACACCCATTGCCTCTATCTCAGGGTGGACTGCTTGCCCTGTTCATGCTGGACTATTTTTCTTGTACCAAATGGATGTGAGAATGAAGATGATGAGTGGCACTGGAAACACTGTGTCACCATCCCATGCCTGGTCTGGATCCTTGTGTCTGAGGGAAAAAGAACAATATTTATCCTCCCACAGTGTTCTGATAACTCATTAATTACCATTTGTGTCACATTCCAAAACTCTCTGCTGCGAGATGGAACTGTGTGGTCACACTTTGTGGCAGAATCAGAAGTGGTTTCAGCCATGAAAGCAGAACTGCTCTGGTGGCTGGACACAACATCATGCCCTCTGCTGTCGTGCCAGAAACTCAAAAGTTCAAAGGTATTTCACAAGTCATGTTACTTTGGCCACTTTTCCCCATCTAATATTGAAATCCAATGTGTTTTTTGGAAGAGGCAACTTCCTCTAATCCAGCAGGATTGTTTTCATTATAAACAAGTCTCTTGGAGCCGAAGCAGCATGGCTGCAGTCATGGTGCATCCTGAGCTCCAGTGGAGCCGGTGTGGCCATGGCTTGAGCCAGTGTGGGAGCACAGCCAGGTGGGGACACGGCTCTGCAGTGATCTAGTGAGGCAGGGGAAGTGCTGGAGTAGGGGGAGGCAATGGTGGCAGAGGGACAGGCCATGGGGACCAGGCAAGGATGGCGAGCTGGGATGGAGAAGAGATGGTGATACAGGAAATGATGGGAAGGAGAACAGAAGAGGGAAAATAAGGACTTCAGGCTCCTGGGAGGGAAATGAGATGCTGGGTAATGGAAGGAAATGTAGGGTGGCAGCAGAGGGACACATGGAGCAGAGCAGCATCAGGGATGGCATGAGAACTGGGGGGAAAGCTGTGGGCAGGAGAGGGATGGGGCCAGAGAAAACACAGTGGGAGACGGTGAAGGGATGCTGGGCTTGGGAAAGAAGAATCAGGAGAAGAGAGAGGGAAGAAAAACATGCACGAGGTTAAAGTAATGGAGAGCAATAATTAACATAGAGAGGTAAGGAAGTACCCACGGCTGTTGGAGATTTCAGTTCTTTCAGGCTTGTTCCAGCCCAGTTTTTAAGGGTGACTCTGAGGATGGGCTCAGGAGCCTGTGTTAAACAAACTCCGCGTTTTGGAAATTTACTTCCAATAATAATGAAGCAAGATCCTCGAAAACTGGCATGTTTCCTGTAGCACAGAGAAGATGTAAGGAAAGAAAAATAATAGACTTGTCCATGAAGAAAATTATTACAACCATATGCTCACATAGAAGAACTATTTTTAAAGTATCATTCTTTTTGTTGTTGTTGTTAACTGCAACTGGAGATGAAAAGGACTGTAGCACAATAAGGAATTGACTAACCTGTATTTGCAGCACAGCCTGCTGCTGGATACTCGTGCTTGTATGCTGCAGGATATATGCCTACACCATGTGTCATGTGGCAGCAGGCAGGGAGCTGAGGTGCAGTTTCACCACGGGCTTTAGCCAGCCTGTTGCTGCAGTGCTGCTGAGAAGGGCTCTGCCTCTGCATGGGTATCAGTGCATTACCAGCTGAACTGCAGGCCTCTGGGCTGACCCAAAGCCCCTCTGGGTGCCTTGCCAGGGAGCCGACCCTGGTCTCTGCACAACCTCGTGCTCACCAGCTCGAAGCAGGACCATGCGCCAGGTGGCCCTGCCAAGCAGTCCCACAGTCTGTGCAAGTCAGATATCACCCATGCTAAGGCTGTTTGTGGCCGGGTTGCTTGGAGCTGGAGTAACTTACCTTGCTGTGCCGAGGTGACTGTGAAGTGACTTTTTGCAACTGCACAACCAGTCACACACGGTGCTGCTGTGTATTCTGGAAAATAACACCACAAACTGAAGTAGTGAGGAACAGAATGCTGCCCCACGTCTTGCCACAGTTTCAGTCAGGGCTGCAGTCCAGCCCTGTCAAAACTTCTCTGGTGTCAGCTGAGGCAGCCTCCCCTCACACATGCAGCTCACGGGCTACTGGCCAGAGCCCCCACCCTTCTCCCCGCGAGTAGGAGGAAGATGGGCTGTGCTTCCAAAGCAGGAGGCGGGGCAGGGAGCAATGCTCCCCCTCTGCCTGGGCACCAGCCTGGAGGGAATGGGCTGTTTTCCAGAGAGCTCCTGCTGGCACGGCTCCCTCCATCTCCCAGGAGAAGGAATTCATTGCAAGAGCAGCCAATTCTCCATGTCCTCCAGTAATGCCAAAGTCTCAGAGCAGAGGCTTTAATCACGGATAAGCAGTGGCGTGAGAACAGGGCTGGGAGTGGAGAGCAGTCTTTCCACCAGACGTCTTGCTTTTGTGAGTTTTACAAGGTGCCTACCTGGCACTGGAGATGCCCTCTGATAAAAAAGTGGCAGTGTACTAGCACCTGGGCTTCAGCTAGTGAGGACACCCAAGGCCAAGTAGCGCAGCGGATAGTACAGGCAAGTACCACACACTGCAGCTATCCTGCTCAGGAATTTCTCTGTGCTAAAGTGTGTTGAAAGCTTAAAAAAAGCAGTAGCATACAGAGCAGTTAAGTACTCACCAGCACTTTAAATATCTTTTTTACAATGTGTTACATCAGAGAGCCACATTTTAATGCCGCATTCAAAGAAGTATGTAAGTCAGCATGCACCAAGATAATCGCTGTGCATTAGCACTGCAAACATACTAGAGGTGTGCTGAGAGGCCTGCCTGCAATGCTAAGTGGGGAGGCATTGCCAATAGCAGCAGCTCCATTAAAGAGAGCAGTAAAGCAGAATTCTGTAAAAGTCAGACATGCCTGAGCAGCAAGCTCTTTGAGAAATCCAGCTGCAAGAAATGGCTTTTGTTCCATGAAGGTGTAATGAGGTCCCTTAACAACATAAAAACAGAACATGTATTCGACGAACTCCACAGAACAAGAAAAAATAGTATGAATACCTGGCATTAAGAACAGAAATTCTTCTCCTCCAGGTAACCTCAGGGTATCTGACTTTTCAAAATCTCTACTCACAGGCATACAAACAGCTTTGTTTACTTCATAGCTATCAAGGTCATAATGTCTTAAAAAAAAGCCTCCTGAGATCATCATCTGGTTTTATAGGTCTATCCTTAGGTGTTCTTAGGAAAAGGTCTGGCTTATGGCATGGTATCTCATTAGAAACAGAACTCTACTGACCTGAACAGATTGTAAATAAACCTGAGCACCAGAAGGCTGTTTCTTGTCACAGCCCACATCCCATTGCTGTGCTCATATATGCGCTTGTTGGAGCCTTGTTTTGCAGAGATGCTGACACTTGCAGTTTCTGTTCATGTCAGGAACACTTCTGAGTGCACAAACATTTTAAAAATCAGGTCAAATGGAGTTTTCAGTTTTGCTGGCCCCATTTCAAGAGCACAGTATTGGCGTAGTACGGCCAATGGGAACCTGCTCCCTATGCGCCTGCTCTGTGCTCCATGACAACAAATTGCCACTTGTTACTGTCATCATATTGATTGATTATTTTTAATTGGGTAGTGAATTGCCATGAAAATTGCCAGGCTTCGAGTATCCCACCAGTCCATTTCTTCCCTTTCTGCATCCTTGCATTTCCAATTAGTTTGTAAATCCAATCTGAGCAAGCTGTCTCCCAGAACAGTACCTCTGGCCAACAGTGTGCATGCACTGCTTCTAAAGGGGTTCATGACGAAAAAGCAAGCTAAGAAAAGTTAGAAAGAAAGGTCTGCTTCTCCTCTGGAAAATGTCTGGTGGTCTGAAAACAAAGAGAGGTGGAAAGCACTGCGCTAGCCTAGCTCCTCTTTAGCAAGGCTGACTCTGAGTTTACAGCCTTATGGCTTCGCCAGAGTGTGCTGTAGGGCTATCACTGTTGTTTCTCATTCCTGCTTTTTGTTTGGTTTGGTTTTGTGTGATCTTTTTGTTTATTTTGCTTTGGTTTATATTGACTGTATGGACATATATAGATGTTATGGCCATCAGTTATATTACTTATGGACTTCCTCTCATTGGCTGGTGTAGGACTATCTATTGAGGCAGGAATTTTCAGGGAATTACAGGCATTTCTGCACACAAGCAAATTGCACTAAAACCATTAGCACCTGGAATAGCCTGGGAAACAATCAGATGACCAGATGTTTAATAAAAGAAAAGTTCTATTTTTGTGATGAAAGGCCTGAAGGAGAGGAAAACTCCACTAATCAGGCTAGTTTAACCCAGAAGAAGGTAGTCGCTTTCTGGAATAGCTCAAAAAATGATGAGAAATAGGCATGGAAGCAGCTTCAGGAGGAGTCTCAAATATCAAGGCAAGATCAGCCAGACTGGAAGTCCCTGAGAGAGCTCCCTTCCCATGCCTTGTTATCCCTGCCATTGGAGACCTTTCTAAATCTCCCCTTTCAGTTTAAAGCCATTCTCCCGTGTCCCATCACTGTCAGACTTCCAGTACTACACTGGTTGGCTTTAAATCACATGCTCACTTGCACTGCTTCTGGAGAGTGGGCTTTGACAGATGCTTTGGCTTTGGTAGCATGTTCTTCATGAAGGGCTCTGCCCACTTTTCCCGGAGCTGACAGGGCAGAGGTGAGCTGCCTGCATTGTGTCCCCATGCTCCCTGACAGCTCCCTATACACAGTAACAATTGTAACTGGCAGCTGACCTGACACTGTCTGTAGAAAATGACCTCAAAGGAAAGAAGCCTCCTGATGTGTGAATGTGGGAAATGGCTGTGAAATCGTGTGTTCTTTGGAGTAAAGTACAAAAATAGACAGGATCAGGTTAAGGTGGAACAGTTCAAGAAAATTTTGATGGTTTTACTACATATCTGTTTTTTGTCACACCTTAAGTTGCTGCTTTCTCACTTTAATGGCCAGATTTGCTTCCTCACTAGCATTTCTGTTGCAGTCAGCAGTCAGAAAAATGAGGGCACCCAGAATCATGCTTTGAATTTTCTCCGTCTCCTGGCTGCTGGCTTTTCCTGCCTGCCTCTGCACTCCAGCTTCAACCCTGGGCTTTCCTGCTTAGTCATTTCCTACCCTGATAAACTCTTATTTCAGAAGTACATACCCTGCACCATGTATTCTCATCAAACCAGACTCCTCTAGCATCACCAAATCTAAAGCAGTGCTAAGCCAGCACTTGAACATGCTCACAGCTACTGGAGTGGCTTTGGATTTCTAGATGATGCCAACTTCTGCACTCGTAATTGTATTGCTTATGTGAAGACAGACTAGTCTCTTTCTGCACCCAGGATTTTCCTAGCGCTTCTTGGGGCCACTACCTCTGTGTGACCCACGTTGGAATGGCAGTCCTAGCCTCCTGCTCACAAAGCTGCAAATCGATGTCAGGGAATATCTACAACTTGCAAGTGGGTTTGCCCACAGGACTGTCCCTGCAGCTCACTTCTCCTTGGTTTCCACAGCTCTGAAATGGGGTTGAGCATTTTTTCTGGGATGGTGTTAATTGGGTTAATCCTGTGTAATCTAATAGTGATGGCATCCCATGGTTCTGATGGTCCAGGTTATGATTCTGGTCCAGGTTATGGTGCTTGGACCAAGAGCTCTGTTGAATGCAGGTGAGCTCCTTGATGGCAATAGTTACAAATGTACCATGATTGACATTATATATTGCAGAGATAAGTCACCTACTCCTAAACACTCAATGTGCTCATACTGCCTTGAGCAGAGGGTTTTTACCTTGGGTTCATAGACTATTTCTAAAAGGTCTGTGAGAGGAAATGAAAGAAAGCAGTCTTACTGGCTCCAGCAGAAAAGGCCAACTGCCAAAAAGGGGATGGCAGCTCTCTGAGCTAATCCCTAGCTGTTCTCAGAGGAGCCGAATGTCTCTCAACACATGGCCACGGTCTCCCATATCATGGTGTTCTCAGAGCATAATCCTTGGGGCACCACTGCAACAAGCACAGAACATGGGCATCTGTGCTGACTGATTTTCCTGGGACTGACTTTTTGAATAATTGTTGCTAGCACTTTTGGTAATGGTGCTGAGATGTAGCTTGTTGAGTCAGTGATTTATAGGAACCATTAGGTCATCCAATCTGTCTTCCTGCAAAACAGCAGACCATTACACTTCATCCAGCCACTCCTGTACTGAGTTCAGTGATTTCTTTCTGACCCAAAACTGATGTGTTTAGCTAATGCTTCCGGTGAGAGACTAAAGATGGCAGAGATTGAGTCTCTGCCATATCATTCAGCGTGTTCTGGATTGCTGGGTTTGTATATGTATGCATACCTCCACACACATTCACAGGGCAGGTATAGGTATATCTCTAACTTCTCATACATGTTAGTTTGGCTTCATTTTCCAGCCACTGATTTCGTAGCACCATGTCTATATAGTTAGAGATATTTTTAAACCCTACATATTTTTTCGTGAAATTTCTTGTAACCATGTCACCTTTTTTTAATGATCAAACTCTTGGGGCCACTTTGTTTGCTTGTTTCCTAGGACAGTGCGTTTCAGTCTGCCGGTCTGGCTTGGATCTCTTCTCCCCTGACATGAAAATTCACAATTTTGTGTTGAAGCCATTTTCACTGAATAAGTCCAGTTCACCAACTGATCAAAATCACTATAGTCTTAGTCTGATCTCCATCTACTTCTTTCATCTTATCTCAGCCACTAGTTTTAGCAGCAGTGATTTCATATTTATTTCTTGGTCCATGACAAAAACGATGACTATTGCTAGACTCAACCTGAGGTCTGCAGAAGCTCTCAAGATAAATCACTTTTCAATGATGATTCCTCACTAAAAAACCATTTTGAAATATATGGTAACATAGCTCTTTCTACAGGTGTGCCAGAGATTTTAAAACCAGGATGTTGTGTTTCAACACTGATTGCATTACACAGTTGGATGAAGTCCTAGGTTAAGGTCATATCTCCTATTAGAATTTCCAAAATCATGAAAAGTTACATATGTGCATGCTATTTTTATCAGCTGAACTCTTCAATGGGTGAAATCTGAAACTAAATTTTAGTTGGGGATCCTTTGGATAAACTCTGGATAGAAGGAAATTTCAGCTGCTTCCACATATTACTGCTTTCCCTAAGAATTTATTCTGTTTTCATGTGTCTTAGGAGAAGACTATGAGACAAAGATTTAACTGTAACTTGCCCCTTGTCTTCTCTGTTCTGTTAACACGGGAAAATTATTTAAACACATCCAGTTATTAACTCAATACATCTGGATAATTGCTAGCAAGCAAACTGCTTGGTGAATCTGATCTTTATTCCCCCGCAGTACAGGTGGGTTTCTTCCAGTGTGCTTCTTGGTTAAATTCACTCGTGCTGGCATTATTAGAGCTCATGAAGGAGACACAAAAGCCATTCACCCTGACGCCGTTTCTTGCTGTGCTTGCTCTCAGAAGTGACATGATTGCTTCTGATGGCTGGCTGGCTGGCTCTGACTCAAATGAAGGCAGGCTTAAAAATCTCACAACAATTTTGGTATTTTTTTCCTGGGGAAAACAGTAGTGAGGAACTCCGGAAACTATGAAGTCATTTCTTTTCCACCCAAACAGGCTTTATGTGGGACACGTTTCCAACAGGAAAGAGGGTTCTGTCAGACTTATTGCCTGGATGCACAGTTTACATTTAATTTTCTCTCCTCATCACCACACAGGTTTATTTCCACAGAAATAAGGAATAATCTACGATCACAGCAGAACTGAAGATCCAGATCCTTAGCATGCCTTCTACCACCAAGGCAACTCCTACTTAAAGCAGAGGCAAGGCACATAGAAGACTTTCTGGAATGATAAAGAGGAAGCAGATCTGGACTGGAAGACAGAAAAGCCAAAATGCCGTATGATCCATCTGTTCTGGTTAGTGAGATACTTCCTTGGTTAGATAATCCAATGATTTACTAGTGAGACACCCTAAAGCTAGCCTGTTTTCTGCCAGAAGTGTATTTGACTCCAGGATGATTTGGCATGATGGATTGGTAATAGAAAACGCTCCTTGGCAAGCCAGGAGATGACTTTCAAAATAAGGGCTGAACCTCTAGTCAAAAGAACAGGACAGTCTCATTCTGCTGATCTTCCAATTGTAGAAATTGGGGTAAAATCTTCATTTGGTACATTTAATTTTTGCTTTCAATGGGGCATCAGAGAGCCCCTCTACTAGCTTGTAAACCTATGTCTCACACGATTTGACTTTCAGCACTGTCACTGAGGATGAAATCTCTTTTCTGGAATACTCCTGCAGAACAAAACATTTTATCATTGAAAATAAACCTTCCAGGTCCATGAGAACAGCTGGAGTTCATTGTTTTTTAACTTATGACAAACACTCCTCATTATATTTTGCAGTATTAGCTTAGTTTTCATTACTTCCCGAGAGGAGAAAACATTGCATCTGTCTTCCTGGTCAGACTGCAACAATTTATTCATTTCCTAGGAATGCTAATTCTGTGCCTTTCTTCTTTCTGTTTTTATAGTCGAACCACTTGTGCAAAAGTTTGGGAACAACCCAGCATATTTTAAAGTAATTCACACTTTGTATTTCATTATGCTGTCTCATTGCTCAGCTATCTAAGAGCGTGCAAATGAAAACATTACAAAAGCAGGTCTTTATTATGATGATCCACGAGCATAATGACGCCCGTATATGTATACACACATTTATAGAAGTTACATCTCATAGGCTGTAAAGCTGATGTGCTAATCTGAAGCAGCAGGTTGTTTTGGCCTCTGCTTCTTTTCTGTAGAAGTCCATCATCATATGGGTATTCTCTGGTGCTCTGCTTGGTAAGCAAGTGCTGCTGCTTTGAAATGAACCTGAAATGTGGCAGGAATTTTCATTTTCCACCAAGGTGCTTACATATCGTTAGAATGATGCAAAAAAAAAAAAAAAACCTTTTTAAAATGAAAATTGTATCCAGTGAGCCTACAGGCATTTTGACTAACCATGCTGCTATGTAGAGCCTCTGTCAACATTATTAGGATTGTTTTCTCTGATACATAATTAAAAACAGTGGAATTAGTCAGTTGTTGAGCACCACATTCTGTTAAACTGAGCCCTTACAATCTTTCTTTGAACAGATTAATGACAAATTTAAGCAAAAGCAATTTGTCCAAGAGAAAAGCTATGCCTACTTTTGAAAGAGATCGATTTTGCATGGCCCAGATTTTTATCTATCTACCTACCTATCTATCTGTCTGTCTGTCTGTCTATCTATCTACCTACCTATCTATCTATTGATTTGTTTTACCTCAGTAAATGCAAAACTTGTCAGTTTGCCCAAAGTGGATACAGAACCATGTTGTTTGAAGAGTATGATGGAGTTTTCCTTGAGTCTTAGAGATGTGTTTGACTCTACTCTTCATCCTCTTTCCCTCTCTGTCTCACCCAAGAAAGAGTATTTAGAGTGATCTCAGTCTTTATTTGCTCGCACAAACCAACGTTTATAGGAATGCCACCCTGTAAATAATACCATTGTTCCCCCTTGTGGCATTTCTAGCAAAATCACAAGTTGTGATATTTTCAGTAAATGTTTTGCAAATCCAACAGACACATGGCCAATTGTTTGCATATTGCTGAGGGGAGAACTGAGCTGTCTGCAGCTGCAGTCAGGGAGAGCAGGGAGGACTGCAGAGGTCTGAAGCAGCGACTGTCACTTTTGGCATGAATTCAAGGTACAGCAGTGCTGCACTTGAGGTGTGACACTGGCTGTTTTCTGGGTCTTGAGGTCTCCTACTTCACCTCACGCTGCCTCAGCAATCGTGAGAGCCAGCCACTGTAGTTTGTCCTGGTAGCAAAGAGGCACTGCTCAGCAGTATCTGTTTAACATCTTGTTCTTCTTTGCCCTGTTCCCCTGTTATTTGTTTAAAGAGATGCTCTGGAGCTCACCTGGGGACTTCTGGTATTTGAGACACTGTCAATGAAATGAAGACATGGGTTCCTCGTAGGAGATTGTTCATCTCTCTGGCTTCAAGTGGCGATGGCAGAGGATGCATTATGCATGTGCGTTACAGAGCACAGAGGGAGATGAGTGCATTTCGGACCAACTGTGCGTGAATTTCAGACTGTAATACCATGTCATTAATTTTATGAAGTCATCAAAGTGTAACTTAGGGGAGGGCTTTTCTTGCCACTGCTCTTTCTGTAGTGACTTGATGGAATGGAACAGAACAGAATGGAACAGAACAGAACGGAATAGAATAGCTCAGTTGGAAGGGACCTTCAAAGATCATCCAGTCCAATTGCCTGACCACTTCAGGGCTAACCAAAAGTTCCATCATGTTATTGAGAGCACTGTCCAAATGCCTTCTGAGCACTGACAGGCAGAGGGCATCAACCACCTCTCTAGAAAGCCTGTCACGGTATCTGACCAGCCTCATGGTAAATGTCTCCTAATGCCCATCTAGCACACTTTGTGCCATTCCTGCCCTGCCATTGGTGACCAGGAGCACAGCCTAACACCTCCCTCTGCTTCCCCTCCTCAGGAAGTTGCATAAATAAGTAATAAATATATAATCTGTAGAGCAAATGACTCTGCTTATCCACATTCATTTTCATTGTTAATGCCAGATCTTTGCATCAATATACACTCGCACCGTCTTTTGCCTTAGGTTCATGGTGGAAAACAAAGCAGACTGGCTGCCTGGTGAAGGGAGGGAACACCCTTGTGCTGTGCCATGGAAATTCCTGTGTGGAGCTCTGGCCACTATTTCAGCCCCAGCACTTCCTCAAGCCCTGTAAGCAGTGCTCAGCTTCTCTTAGTGACTTTCTTGTGTCTGTGTACAGCTGTCAGAGCAACGGCCAGGGGTTATACATGAGGCACAGCAGTAGCTTAACAGCAGAAAAGCACTCCTCTCATTGAGGCCTTTGCAACACCTTCATACGAGGCAGAGCTGTGCTTCACTGAACAGCATCTGCACATCTAACTTCTGTCACTCTGCACCACAGGCAAGGTAAGAGGTGCACACCACACTGCAATTTTTCCTGCTCAGAGAATCAGAGCCTTGGTCTGCTTTTGACAAGAAAATTAAGACCCATGGGCACGTTTCAGTCTGGTTCAACAGCCTGGCCCAGAAACTCCCTGCAAATTCACTCTGCTGCAGCAAACCAGCACTTTTATTTTTCATTCTGAGCCTTGAAATAGTAGCAACCTCTTATTTAATTTCCCTGGTAACTGTATGGAAGGGAATAGAGTATTCCCTGGCATAGATATGCAGAGCAGTAACTGAACCTCATGATGAGCAATTTCAAAATATCATCAGTCTTTACCACCGCAGGATATTTTTTCCTCAGTTCTCCCACAAAACCCTGCCCACAGTCAACTGTTTTTGCACTCTCCCATTTGTTCCCACACAGGCTCCCGAACATTTGATTACCACTCTGGTTAGACTCATCAGTCTGCTGCAGCTGTTTTTTAACTCTACCAACACATTGCATCGATGAATCTGCAACATGCTTTATAGCCGTGCGTGTTAGCAGGAGGCTTGGGCCATAAACTGAGCCCAGTCCTGATAGGGCAGCTTGAAAAGTCTCCTGATGACTGAGGTTTAGGTTATACCATAATACATGCCTTGCCCACACTGGTTTTATTTAAAATTCTTGTTTTTATCCCCAGGGAGTGTTTGGTCTGCTGTAATGCACTGCCTTCAGCATGGCACTTGATGGCACTTGGCACTGATTTATAAGATCTGAGGCCAGGACTGTCTGACCACCTGAACAGAACAGACCATTGCATTCCACCCATTTATTCTGACACTGAGCACAATTATTTGGGAATTTGATTGGAAAATATTTCAGTCAAAAGCACACAGAGCTAAAAAATCTACTTGTTCTCTTGGCATTTGTTGCTGTGGTTGATTCCCCAGTTCACCCATGTGCTTAAAATACGGGTGTCTATTTTTCTCACTTGAGAGCATGGAATATTTCTCATCTGGCACTCACAGCCTCACCTGACTCTCACCTGGCACTGACAGCCATTGGTTCCCACCACAGTATTTCTTCACCAGCGTGAAACACCTCATGGAAGCTGGTGGCTTCTCCCTGTGAGGGAACCGCATCATGAAATCCTTCACAATGTGCTGAAGACAGCAGTACATGAGGAGCTGCAGTATTCTCCTATCAAGAAGCTGTAACTCCTGAAGTCTGCAGTCTGGGGTAAGCCCAAGATGCAAGGCCTCAGCATCTCCTTGAAGCCCAGATTGCCTCATGAACACCAGGCCAAACCAAAACGCACATTGATTGCTGTGCTGCCTTCCCTGGAGTTACATCATTAACACCACCCACTGTCAGCCATGTTGTCATTCGTTCCTCTGTCCTGCTGCAGACGTGGGGTTTTCCCTTTTTTTTGGCCAACAGGGAATTTGAATAGGCTTATTATTGTAGGATAAATGTATTTCCACTTTATTTTGTTAAGATTCTGCTCAGTTACTTCATGAATGCATGCCACTCCTATTACTAATTAATGATAATTGTTATTGTTCAATCTGCAGGAAATGCTGAGATACCCAGCAGCTCCTGCACTGTTTGCTTTAAGCCACAGCCCCTAGTTGTCATCCCAGCCCAAGGGCAGCAGCAGAAGCACCAGCGCTGGCATCCTCTGCCTCTTGCCCCTGCGGGCCGCAGTGCTGGAAGCTCTCCCCAGTCTGCAGTTGATGCAGTGATCCAGGCTCCAGGATGGGGCAGACAGAGGCTGAGACGAGGCTGCACAACGCATTTTGCTGTGTGCAAATCATGATTTTTGTATGGCCTTCCAGTCCCTGAGACTAGACTTAGCCCCTCAGCATGGTTTCCTCTGGAAACTCAGCCCCTGCTGAAGGATGTGCTCAGACAATAATTCCGTGTCTCAAAAGAGAGGTCTCAGACGAGGGTGGTCCTGCTACTAAAACTCCCATTTTTGTTTTATGTCAAGGCAAGGCTATGTAAAGCAGATGCCTCTTTCAAACAGCAAGGTAAGATCAGACCAGACCAATATAATTCATATATGTACACGCCTATCCATCTACATAAATAAGGATTGCTTCCTGCTTTCTTCTCCAGACAGCTCACCATGAGGAAACGCTAGAAGAACTCACCTTTTCTCATGCACGCCTCAGTAAATGGGTTCTGCAGCCACCCCAGACAGGAAGGTACCTGGGCATTGATGTGCCACACAAACAGTGCTCACCTATCAGCAAAAAATCATCAAAAGGCACGGCCACAGTGAGGACTCCTGCTCCATGTCAGAAGTGTTGGCCTGCCAGTATCATCTTTTCAAGCAGATCTAATTGCCTCCTGTCTTGGCAAGGCCAAATCAGCTCTCTGAGCAAAACACTTCACTAGCCTTCTTCCCTTCCTCTTTTTTGTTGCTCTTCTGATACTTACCTTCTGTCTTCTCTGTATAAACTTGCCATTGTTATTAATGTCTTGCTCCCTATTCCTTCCTGGCTTTACTTTATAAGGAAAGAACAGAGGAGCTGCCCCCACTGAAAAGAAATAAATGTTATTGCTACAAGGGAAAGAAAGCTCCTGGGCTGCAGTCTGCGTAGAGGAGCTGTGCTCCCCACGTTGCCACTGTGCTCCTGGAAGAGTCAGATAAGGCAGTCAGAGTCCTCAGGCTACCCACGCTGCATGAGCTGCAAAACCTGGGAAAGTGTGTCAGAGAGTCATCAGTATATAAGGCAGATGACCGTGTTACAATAATAAAATCCTTCTCTGGGCTCATTCTGCTTGTAGGTGACAGATACGGATACAGCCTTATGATTTAGTGCATATGTGTGTAAGCGTGGTGCCAGAGAAACTCTATACACACCAGAAACTGTGCGAATAGCTGCTGTATCTGATTGCCTGTGAAGGAAAAACCAGAGGTTTCCCTTGTTTGAACTGCTGTGAGGTATACACGGCTCTACATATTGAGCAGACTGAGTCCAGAAAGGAATCTCAGAGCCTAGTGCAACATGGATGAAATGTCAAAAAGACATTAACATACCGGGGAACTGAGAAAGCAGGAAGTTTTATATTTATTCTGTTGAAAAAGCTGTTATGATAACTCAGATGTATGTCTAGGCTATGTTGTGTCACTGTGAAAGACATGACATTATTGTTGAGACTGAAAAGCTGCCTTCTTGGCAGGGCTAGGGTCTATATATCTTACCAAAGCTGGAGATAACTAACACTTGGTGCAGAAATCATCAGAAATCTTAATTTCTGCTGAAGCAGCTAGGGTTATGGCTCCATGGACCTTTACTCTGCTGCAACGCTTGCTAAAGTGTCCCCTTCTGTCTTTTCACCTTGGTGTCTTGTTCCTACACTGCACTTTCCGTCTCTGTTGTGCCTAGCACAACTGCCTGTACAGTCATGTGATGGACTAGATCAGAGAGCTTATCTGTCTGAAAGTCAGCTTAGATTTTTACCTGCCATGTTATTTTTCAGCCAAACCAAAACGTTGCCTTGGTTCATGATCTGGACGCACAAACCCTCGTGCCAGCACAATGGGAGAGGCACTGGGTTGGGAATGAGCCCCTAGAGGAACATATGGAGTTGTGTAAACCTCAGCAGCACTGCTCTCAAAAGCACGGAAACTATTTGTGCAGCATTTCTAGTCTGTAAAACTTTATTAGTAGTCACACTAGCCCAGCACATGGTCACGAATCTGTAGTTCCATCCAGTGTGTACTGAGAGATGTCAGCAATCTTCATTCCTGGGCCTTGCTTCTCTTGCTATATTGCTAATTAGCTCTGAAGTTATTATGCCATAAATAAGTAATGTATGCAAATTCATGTATGTTCAGAGGGTGATGTAATCTGTCAATTTGCATTCACTTGCTGAAGCATTAAGGCCAGCAGCAGCCATCTGGCCAGATGGGGTCTTAGAAAAGCATCGTTATGCTTCAGAATCGAAGCAAAGATATACAAACCTCCCTTACTGCAGGAGCCAGGGGAAAAACTGATGTCATAATCAAATCAAGATGAAAAAGGGTAGAGGTGTGGCAAAAAGGCATAACGTAGATATTTATTCCAGATGACCTGGCTCACTGCAAGGCTTCCCCTTTATTACAGGGTGCCAAGTCCATCCTTGCTACTGACCTCCTCCTGCAGCACCAGCCACACAGAGCATTTGTTCCTCTGTCAGGCTGCAAGGCAGCATCTGCAGGGGCTGTCAGTGGGGAAGTCAGCCCCAAAAAAAGCTCTTCCAGTGAAAATCCTTCCCTGCAAAGAAGGGGAAGAAGGTACTTCAGTGAACAGCACTGAACCACCAGGATTTCCCTGAACCCACAGCACTGTAGAAATAGATAAACGCTGATGCGCACTTGCCTGTACCTACACACTGCCTTTATTTCCAAGGAGTTTTGCCACAGCTGTTGGCCTCTGCTGCAGAAGACATTCTACAAGCTTGTGTTGTCCTGTGCCTCAAATCCCTCCTTCCACCTTCCTCTCAAAGACCTGCAACACATGCATTTAGAACGGTACTTTGGCCTCTATTCTGCTTTGTAAGGGTGTGTTAACTGTAGCCCTTTGGCAAAATGCTGTTCTGCCACCACTGGGCAACAGAGGAGGAGGCAGAAATGCTGTAGGAGAGGTATACGTGTCTCTCTGTAAGTAGCATGCGAGTGTTCATACATCTTATGGGTGTCTCTTACTGCAGGTAATCCGTCGATTTTGCACCCCTGCTACTTTGGAACAGCTGTCCACCATGCACCCGTCCAGATCAACTTAAGTAAAGTATGGATGGACAACATTGCTGGTGAAAACATAGCAAAAATTACCAGGTTTAATTAACTCAAAGATACATCCCTTGTTATTCTGGTTAGGTGTTATTCTGGATTTAAATTATCTACTTCCAAAAAGTCTGTTAATTGAGATTTTGTATGTTGTTTGTTCAGTTGTCATCTGCCAACAGGGAGAAACGGGTCAGCACAGGAAGTGTCAGTGACATAACAGGAGTCATGAGAGGTCTATTCTGCATCCAGATCTCTCTGCCTTTGGTACTAGCTTCGAATTAACCACAAAAGCAGTAAATTTTAACACTGCAAAAAGAGTTACGGGTTAGGATGTTATGCGTGTACGGGACTATGCTTTCAAAGGAGAAGAAATGCAGGTGCTGGTTTTTCGTTAAAGAATAACTCAGTGGTGCTGGGGCCATGGGAGCAGGCAGGCTGCTCTGCCTCAGCCCAGCTGAGAACCTCATTACCCACCTTTTGAAATATTTCAGCTGCAGATACTCTTACATAACATGCACTTCAGACAAATAAAACTGTATTTTTAAAAAGAAATGAATGCTCTGCAGCTTCTGCTGCTGCTTAATTCTCACTGCTTCAATTTGCTCTTTACCTATAAAGTGTGAACTTCGGAAATATTATGAGCAAAATGAATGTTGGTCACACAGGGTCTCCTCCAGAGTGGGCAGATTTCAGGAGATCAGCCGAGAACTGAGGGCTTGCCTTTGCTCTAGCTGCTGCATGAGATAAAGATATGAGATTCAGCTGCTATGTGGATAAAGCTTCTGTCAGAAATTGGATTATTTGCTATTTTTGTATGTCTCCAGCAATGTGCCTAGATGTACTTCATGCAACACCATGGCACCCCTGCAGAAGGCTGAAATCTTTAACCCGGTCACAACACAGTTTCTAGTGGATGGACCTCCAGCACAGGCATCTAGGCATGAAGTTGCCAGCACGTCCCGCCATCTCACGATGCAGCTAAGATAACAGCTGTCACTGCTCTTCGGGAATCTTTAATGCACTGCAGTGAGGTCTGGCAGGTGGGATGGGCCTGATTCAGCAAAGTGCTTCTGTGTCACTGACATCAACGGGACTGCTTAGGGTCTTGATTGCCTTGCTGAACCCGGGCCAAAGAGGAAAAAAAGTGAGATGGTTAAGCTGCGAGACTACTTAGCCTGCAACACTTGGATCCTTTATTGATAGGATGATTCTCCCCAGTATTTCAGGGTGGTTTAGAAAAGCTTCAAAGGAAGCATGTGCCTCACTTTCTGGCTCCAATAAATTGGGCGCACATTTTGGTGCCTGTGTAACATTACCCATGCAGATAGTGCCATTTGCTTATGAACAGAAAGACACAAGTGAGGTGCCACAATGGGCTGTTTGCAGGTCAGGGCTGCATTTCAATATCTGCAGCATTCCTACTAAGGTTATACAACTGCTAGAGACATTTGGATCTAACATTGAAATATTCTCTATCACAACATGTGAGTATTCCTGTGCCAGAACATTTATTTTAAACTCTCCTTAAAGGAAAGAACAATAAGTGCAGCAAGTTATAAAATATTTTTTTAATGGTAAATAAACCTCAGACAATTAAAAGTTACCTATTCCAATACCAATGTTGAAATAATGTTCTTTTTTTCTCACTGGTTAGTCAGAACCCATAAAGAATGGCTGCGTTTGTCCTAATTAATGGCCCATTTTCAGGAGAGGCTTTTAATTAACAGCTGACATTTAAGCATCACTACAATATGCTGTGCAATTATCACCTGGCCTACTTCTATGTGATTCAAATGCTCTTGGAGAAAGAGGTACAGTGCCTTTGTTTTATGAAATTTTAGAGAACACAGCGGTGAGAGACAACTGAGAAAAAGGGAGGAAATAGAGCTGAATCTTCACAGAGACTTAGGGTGACCTTTCCCAGTACAATTAACCTGACCCACTGACTGGCTGCCCCTCGGAGATGCTCACAGACCTCCCCGCCTGGCCCTGGGGCACATACTTCTAACCCACCCCCTCTCCTGAAATTGGCTGTGCCGTGTCCATCAGGGAGGACAGTAATGCAACCGAGCCCATTTGATAGCTCAGTGCTGCTAAAACTGGACAGACTTCTGCCTGAAGTGTCCTGTGTCTTTGTTCCCCTTTTTCGTGTTCCTGAGGCCCGCCTGCTAGCAGGCCAGTCTGGTTCAATTCATTTGTCCTGGGAACAAAACAAAAACGAGTTGTGCTGGAGCAGTTCTCTGCCCATGGGTGAGCTCAGCTGGCTGTGCAGCCACCCTCACTCCAAGGAAAAAGGAGCAAGAAGCATGGGATCACCACCCCTCCACAGGGGTGAGCTGCTTGTTTAAGCTGTACTGTAAATTGAGCTGTATTGTGAAATAAGAGCTTATATCGGAAGGTAAAACATAGAAAACAGGTTTGTTTTTTTTACTGTATACACTTCATGCAAGAAAATGAATGTCCAAGCAAATGATGGGGCTGGTAACAGGGAAAGGTGGGATGATGCGGCAGGGGCCTGCTGGCCCTATGGCAGTAGCCACACCAAGCCTGCACCTGCAGCGCTGAGCTGCAGCCAGACTGAGGACACTGGGGAGCAAGAAATTGCTTCATCCTGCCTCTTTAGACCGCTCTATATTGCACGCAGTAACTTAAAGGAGGCATTAATGTTTAAATACATCAATATTTGCTGGGTCACCAAGAGACTTAGCAAACACCAAGCCATGGCCATGCTGAACCTCTCCCCTGCTCTCTGGCCTGATGAATATTTAATTATGCGACAGCAAGTGAAATAGCTTTTGCATGGAGGCCTGGCTTCCCCAGAGCACACCATGGCCCAGTGATCAGAGAAACAAGCTTGTTTTCTTGGGCAGAAGAGGGCCTTCACCACTGAATCAACACGTAGCGGGATGGTATGGAGCTACCCAGGAAGAGCTGAGACCTTTATGCCCATGACCAGTGACAGCATCTTAGGTAGGAAACAACCCTAGTGGTGAATGCTGATGACTTTGGGTCGTGGGAGGGACAGGCTGACACGCAAGTGACTGATAAGGTTACAGTCCTGAGGTATGCACAGTGACTGTGCTGTCCCCAACCAGCCTCAGCCCAACAAAATGAAACCAAATTTAACTTGGCATGCAGAGCTGCGTTTAGAAAGCTGCAACAGCTCAGGGGTATTTCAGCTATCTGCGGTGGGGACAGGAGAGACAGCTGGGGAGGCAGCCTTGTTAGCCAGCCTGATAGAAACTCTTTCCTCGTGAATCGGGGCTGTCAGGCACCAACAGGATTTAATAGCCTCCAGGGTTAGGCAGCTGCTCAGTGAGGAGAAACTGAACATCACAATTTTGGTTTTAAAATTTAAATTTGAGAAAAAATTTAAAAATACAATGCAAGTACCCAAGTCATTTTTGTGGGTCTCCACTTTGAAGTATATATTAGGCCTTTGGCCCATTATTCTTCCAAACAGAGTTGATGACATTTTCATCCTAAAAATTACAGTTAAGGGACTTGTTATGAATTGACCACGGGGTTATGTGTCGGTTAGTATCTAATAATTCCTGAGATGTAAGCCCGGATCTGTCATTGGTTTGTTCAACGACTCTGAAAAGAGCTTGTAAAAATAGTACCACGGAGCTCTGTATATATTGGAATTCAATATTTCAGTCTGGCAGCCTTGGATGTGAGAGCGAGGCTTTGTTCTTTTCACCAGTACACAGCCATCAGCTATAATGGAGTTGTGTCGGGGTCAGCGCTGGGAAACAAGAACGTACTCAATAATTCAGGTGATGACCTGACTCTTCCATGGCAGCACTGGCTTAGCAACACAAGGGGAAAGTGTCACTGAAGTCAGTGGGATTATCTGAATAAGAATGAGGAGCTGTTCGCAGGATTGTGCGCCTATTTCTCTCTTTTTTTTTCTTACTGTACAATAAAGCATGCAGGAACTAGCATCGTTGTCCTGCCGGTGGAATTTTCAACACGTAAGGAATCAAAGGAGAACCTATCAGTCTGTTTTCCTACAATCCTCATCCCATAGTCTTAATATATCCTTTTCCAATCATCACAATATACACAGTACAGCACAGCAACAAGAAGACTGAGACAAACTATGACATAAACAACAAACTTGTGCTACTTTCGCCAAGCGCTGCTAGGTGGCAATATGTTCCCTAGAAAGCCAGGAGCTTCCAGGCACCAACTCGGCCCTGCTCAGGACAGCCAGGACGTGCCTGGGCCTTGCTTCCCTCATGGGAAAAGGCCTCGGAGCAGGACATGCTGAGGGCTGCTTCCCTCACACACATTTCTGATTTGGTTGGGACTGAGGATGATCAGAAAGCCAAGCAGGAATGAATCCTGCTGGAAAAACCTCTCCTCCGTGAACAGGAGAGAACAAAATCTGCACGCTGCAGTAAGAGGCAGGCTTGGCTGTCGCAGTGTTTCTGCGTGCACTGGGAATGCAGTGCTAAGGGGATGCACCCTCTGTTGTATGGAGATTTTGCCACCTGGGACTAGAACAGTCCATATTCTTACAAGATATCTTAACAATGAAAAATTAAAAATATCTGTTCAGAGCGTGAAGATTGTTTTTCCAAATGTGCAATTAATTAAAACACTGTGCATGTTTAATCACAATATTTAATCAACTAGGCCAACTTCAGGCCATTCATACTGACAGCTGCATTGAAAAACAGCTTTAATAAAGGTGGAGAAGTATTTCCAAACATATTTTCCACCCATACCCATGCCACAAAGGACTGAGTCACCTCACGTATGTGTGTTAACGATAAACGCCGCCTGGCATTTGCACATTGCTCTGAATCCACAAAGCAACTGCGTATTCAAAACGGCCTGCACTGAAACCAGCCCTTATGCTCCCGGACCCGGTTCCCCCAGGAGGGGCCCCGAGCTCCGCCTGCTGCCCGCTGCTCCTTCACCGCCATTATTTTCATTCCCCGCTGCCAGCGCAGGCCCGGGGCCGAGCAGGGCCCCGGCTACGCGGCGGCGGTTCCCGGCGGGGCCGCTTTCCCCGGAGCACCGCCCGGCAGTGCGGCACCGGGAANCCCTCGGGGCCGCCGCGCGCCCCTTTGTGCGTGGAGCGGCGGGGCCGGGCCGCGGCAGGTCAGTGGCCGCCCCTTCCCGGCGGCCGCGGAGCGCGGCTGGCCAGGGCTGGGGGTAGCAGTGCCGGCGGCCTGGGGCTCGCCACGCNCCGTCTTCCCAGGGCAGTAACGTGCAAGGTGTCTTTCTTTGCCAGAATGCAGCCTGCAGAGCCAAGGAGCTGCCACGAGGCCTGCTAGCCGCCAGGGTCACAGGGCTGCTGGCTCGGCCTGACATGACCCACTGTTGCTGCAGAGAGAGCAGTTCCCTGCTGTGGTGCTGGGGAGTAGAGTGGTGTTGAAGCGGACCAGGTGGAGTTAAGAGCACTGTTTGTCTGCAAAACTTTACATGTATCAAGGCACTACGTGATTGCTGCGTGAGGTTAAGCAAGAATGAATTAACCTTTATGCTTTTTACGGTTTAGTGACTAAAAAGCAAACAGCGAGCTGGTTGTGGTCACTTCCGTTCCTGTGAAGCAGTGCATCTGTTCCTCTAAAGGTGTCCAAAATGCACCCAGTGGGCTGTGTGAACTTCAGGCCTGTGCTCTGGCAGTATGCTACAGGGTCCTTTGCTAACAGAGGCAAATAGAACCTCCTTAGATCAGGGTCTTAGGAATAAAATGTCTGCGTGCTTTTTGCAGAGGGTGACCGGTTCTTGCTCTCACCCTGTGCTGTGAAATCCAGTTCTTGTGCTTAGCATGTGACCAAACCCAAATGTTGTTAGGTAGCGGCATGTGTGTCTAGGGATGGACTTTGTCACCTTTTCGCATCCTCGAAGGCCGTTGTTTTTCACTGGACCTGTTTACTAAATCTTAAACGTAATTGAAACGTGATTAAAAGAGAATATAATTGGTTTGGAACAGAGAGGCGATTCAAGTCTAAACCTTAGCCTGCAGGGACCATTAAAAATACAATTCTAAGCAGAGAACAAATAATTTGGAAACCACACAGCTTGCCATCCCAAAAATTGAGCTGTTGAGAAACAAAGATAGAACAAGGGGAAAAAGTGGAAAAGCAGAAAAGAGGGTAAGAGAACGTGTGAAATAAAGGAGATGTAAAGGGTAAGCCAGACTAAAACTGAAACCAGACTTTTTTTTAACTTGCAATGTTAGAAGGCTTTTTCCAAAATTTGTGTGCATAATTTGAAGCAGCTTTTATTAGTTTGGACGTTTCCCTACTTGTTCTCTCAGCTTCTGAACAGGTAAACATTGTTTCTAGTGCTGTCATCTGGAAATTGGGGAGGCCCAAGCTCTGCTCTTTTCTCAGTGGTAGTATAATGGCTAAAAACCCATCTTTATAGGCTATTTCTAAAGCCTGGTTTAAGAGAAAGTATAAAGCTCTTTAAGCATCTTCACACTGAACTGAAGGAATAACTGATCCTGCCTTATTTGTCTACAGAGTAGGTACCAAAGACCTACTAAAAATCTGAACAGGGCTCAGCAAGTTTGAGAGCCACAGTGCCTTGGGAGAGGCAGAGGAGCCTTAGGTATCTGCTGTTGGCCTTGGGAAGAGTTCCCACTTTGTCTAGAGATGCCATAGTGAGGTGCTTTTCCCTTCTTGGGGTGATTGAATTTCCCAAGCTTTTATTCTGTGTTTGTAAATTATGTTTTGTTAGTAGGTTTTGTGCTACTGATCCCATAGCCTGCTCAGGATCTGCTCGCTGCTTTCTTCCAGCTGCATTAAGCCAGCTGGAGAGGTTACTGCTCTCAGCTTGCCTCAGCTGGCAGTTACTGGAATGACTGACCACACAACACTCAAGAAAGGAAGCACGGTGCATGAGCAGATGGCATAGATAGAGGCTCAGTAACCTTCAGGTGAGGGGTGGTGGCAACAGCAACAGCAGGCTGTTCAGCCAGTGCTGCGCTGGCTCCCGCCTCCACCTCTCTTGCAGCTGAAGCCAAGGTTGTGTGACTTCTCTTCACTATGAGGCCCATGCCCTTGTCTTGATTTTCATCCAGGCTGGCCTTCTTTCAGTTTCTGAATTCCATTCCTCTGTCCAACACTGGATTTTCCCTTTTTGTTTTTTTCCCCGTCTCTCACCAGCCCACTGTCCTTGGTTTCACTCTGTTGGTGTTAATGATTATCACTCTTTTTGTACAGATGTACTACTGTCATGCTTTGGTTATGTTTTTCCCTTTGCTCTGCTCTTCTGTCTACTTTCATGCAGTAGAGGCTGTTGTGCTGGTCCTCGGTGCTGGGTTCCCACTTGCTAGCATTCGTTAGCCCGTCACTGTGGGAAGCATCCAGCAGTCACACTCGCTGTGCCCTGATACAAATGGATGCCTTCCACAGTGACTGGTGACATGCATGCACGATGAGCCGTGAGTCATCTCACCATCACCTTCAGTTTGCCTCTTCTATCCCGTTCTCCATGCCCTGTCTTTGCACTTCTGTGCTTGTCACTGAAATTACAGTTGCTGGAAGTCTTTGTCAAGTTCTCTGCTTCTTGACCTGTCAGCTGCCTTTGATGTGCTTGGCAGTGTCACGTAAGTGCCTTTATAATGCTGTTTTGTTACGCTATTTAAATATTTTCTTTCTGTTTAGATTTCTTTTGTGGATTCTGTACATCATATTCCTTTCTTTTCTGCTACACTTTATCTTGGGATACCTTTATCCAATACCAGAAATTCAGCTGATGTCTTTTTGCAGATGACACATGGTTCTGTATCTGTACTTTACACCTGTCACCTCCTGCCCCAAAGGAAAAGGCATCCTTATTTCTCTGGTGTATCACAGGTGCCTGGCTGTGACTGTAAGTTCTGCATAGTGGAAACATGCATATCCCTGCATCCTTTCTTTCCACTTTCTTTTCTCCTGATTTGTGTCAGTAATTCAGGCGCTATCCTTGAGTTGAAAGCTTTCCCTACTTGCATATTTTAACTTGCAGATTATTTCTGTGTAGCAGCTTTACGTGAAGCTTTTCTTGTTTCTGCATGCAGTTCAAGTGCTCATCTGGGCTCCCAACATCCAGTTCTCTGGTTTGTGTTAGTTCACAGGATGACAAGATTGTAGGGGTTGAAAGGGACCTCTGAGGATCATCAAGTCCAACCCCTCCACCTAAAGCGGGTTCCCTACAGGTTGCAATAAGAGAACTTCTGGAGAGTCCAACAGAGGGCCACAAAGATGATGAGAGGCCCAGAACACCTCACTTATGAGGAAAAGCTGAGAGAGCTGGGACTGTTCAGCCTGGAGAAGACTGAAGGGGGAATCTTATCAATGCTTATAAATATCTAATGGACAGGAGTCAAGTGGATGGAGCTAGAAGCTTTTCAGTGTTGCCCAGCATCAGAACAAGGGTCAATGGGCACAAACTGGAACATAGGAAGTTCCATACGAACATAAGGAAATGCTTATTTACTTTGAGGGTGACAGAACACTGGCACAAGTTGCCCAGATTGGTTGTGGAGTCTCCTTCTCTGGAGATATTCAAGAGCCATCTGGTCACTTTCTTGTGTAACCTACTGTAGGGATTCTGCATGATTCTGTGATTGTTAAACTGGAGAGCCTAGAACTGGACACAGTACTCCAGATGTGGCATCACCAAGGCAGAGTAGAGTGAGAGGATCTCCCTGGACCTGCTGGCCACACTCTTTTTAATGCCCCCAGGGTACCATTGGCCTTCTTGGCTACAAGAGCACACTGCTGGCTCATGGTCAGCCTGTTTTCCACCAGGACCCCCAGGTCCTTCTCTGCAGAGCTTGTTTCCAGCAGCTCAGCCCCTAACCTGAACTGATGCATGTGATTATTCTTCCCCAGGTGTAGAACTCTACTCTTGCCCTTGTTGAACCTCATAAGGTTCCTCTCTGCCCAGCTCTCCAGCCTGTCCAGCTCTCACTGAATGGCAGCACAGCCTGCTGGTGTGTCAGCTACTCCTCCCAGCTGTGTATTATCAGCAAACTTACTGTTCTAACTCTTTAGACAGGTCACTGATTAAGATGTTCTGCCCGTCTGAGAGGTTGCTACATATATCCCATACCCATTGCTCTGGCCAGCTATCCATATGCTCTTTGGCAATTGCAGCTGACAATACTGACTGAGGTTGCTATTTGATAAAATGTGTTTTCGGAGGAAAAACAGGTTGCAGAAGGATAATGGTATTTGGCAAGGACAAATATGCTTGGCTGAGAGTTGAGTTCATTATTTTCCCAAATAATCTGCTCTACTAGAGAGGGAATATTGATTCTGAGATTTTCTCTGTTTTATTTTTTAATTAACATCATGAGAGCTGAATTTTAAGTAGGCAGTTACCAGAGGCTTTCAGAAGACCTCTAATATATATATATATGCACAACAAATATATATAATTTGTTTCTGTGTGTAGATGTGTGTATTGCTCCTGCACATTGTGTTTCATTTCTATGAATCATTTCAACTGAATTGTTAACTTTTCAGCATGTGTTTGTATTAATCCATGGTCTTCTAGCCCATGGGTGAGTGTATTAACAAATCATTTGAGTACTTTATGGGCTTTAAACTATTGCTTCATGTGAGAGGTACAAGAAGCGGTTTCTGATGTAACTGAAGACTGTGGAATGTACAACCCTTGATATCCACACTAGTGGCTTCTCTGTTAGTTACTGGTGATAGGTTAAAGCTCTAGTAGTTTTTACGAACTGAAAGTTGGTAATGGTCCATAGTGTTTCACATTGCCAGAAATCTGATAATTGTAAAGAACATGCATAAATTGTGTGTGTTACTGATGTTAATGAATATAGCACGTCTGACTTTATAAAATTAGACTGACTGCATTTCTGTAAACGTATCTAAATAGATAATTATGTTAAACTGAAAATTTTAGTATAATAAATAACTCTTGCCTTGTCCTGCAGCATTGTGCTGGTTACTGCAGCCTCTTTCCCTTGCAGCCCTTTCATTTGCTCTACAACAAGTCCACTTCAGTCACGCTGCAGGTTGCGAGTGCTCCATACTTAGTGAAATTCCGAATATTGTTTATCAGAGATGAGCAGAAATTCCTTTAGTTTGAGAGCGCTGAAGCTTAAATATCACGCTTTTCCTGAACAGTTAGCTTTCTCAGACTGAGCTGTTAAAATAATCCACTAGTTATTAAATAAGTAGTGGGTACTGCCCAGTGCTGTAAGAGATGGGTTTAAAAAGAGTAATTCAATGATAATACCTTGCATGAGTCATTAATCGTGAGTCATGATCAGCAGGCAGTGGTGTCCAATTTGTTTTTAATCTGGCAGTTGCTGATGCTCTGTATTACCATAGTGATAATATTAAAGAGCTGTTAATGCATATAACCATACAGTTAAAAATGACAGACTCGGTTTTTTGGTGGAATAAAATTTCCATATCTTAAGCCTGTTTTGCTCTGTACGTTTTTTGACAAGTAAAATCTAGGTAGTATAGAAGTGATCAAACAATTATAATTTGTCAGGGAGTTAGGTTAAGAACAGATTTTTTTTTTTGCTTTCAAGCCAGTCATTGTGGCTTCCTTGAGAATTAAATCTAGTCTGCTTTTGAGGACTGGGGAAGCTTTGTATTCATTAAAAATTGGAAATTAATTGCTTTGTGTTGAATCAAGCATAGCACAAGCTACATTTTGCAAGAAGAGCCTGCACCTATCTGTGTTTTTAGAGTTTTCTCTCTTGAGCAAGAGCTAGGATCTGGGTGGGTTTTATTGCATGAATGCATATGTTGGGGAGTAGAGTTTTAGAGCAAATCCTTATTTTCAGTGCTTTGTGTGGATTGCCTTAAATCAAAACGGAGTGAATTAACTGAGCTTGTCACTTCGTTGCCTTATTTATTTATTTAGTGTGCTGGCACCTTGCTGTGTGAAATGAGTGAGAACGTGGACGGCTGTTTCTCTTCTGAGAGCCCGAATGTAAAAAGAGGAATTTGGCTAAGAAATTGGCTTTGGAAACCTGGTTTCGTTCTTAAATAAAATTTTAAAGGAAACAATTTTAGAAGCTCTGAAAGGTGATGTTTGAGGTGTTGCAGTTACTACTAGAATGCGCACAGATACAGAGCAGGAGGTTTATGTTATTTATGGACTAATTCATCCTTTATTCCATCAGATGTTGTCTTTATTAAATTTTTATTTAGCTTTATTGGCCTACACAAGTGTAGAAAAGTTAATCATGACAGATTAAAACCTTGAATTTCATAGGGAACTCAGAAGACACTTTCACGTGTCTCTCCAGATGTTGAAAAATGATTCCTTGACCTGCTCCCATGTGTATGACGTTATAATGCACAAATCTGTATAGGCCTTTCCAGTGTCTTTGTGAGACAGCAAGGTGACAGGAGCAGTACAAATCTGTTGGCATCGGCCGGCTCTTTGAAAGTTCCCCATATGGCACGTGCTCTTCTGCAGCCTTTAATGTGGCTGCTGTGCAGACTCCTGCTCCATTTAGATTATACCTGCCCCAACAGAAGCATTTTTCCACTTCGGTATCAGATGATGCAGCTGGATACAAGCTAATTGTGCATATGGCAGGATTGTTCACTTTCATTCTAAATTAAATGTGTATATTTAACATATATTTGCTTTTTCATGTGTATAAAATAAATGTTCTCAACAATTTCAGTCCATTATTAGCTGTGAGGTGCTCTGGGCACAGCATAAAATATAGCTGACACCAAATTCGGTCACTGTTTTTGTTCTGGTTCACCTTAGAAAAACTTCCCAGGGACTTCTTGCCAGTTTTGGAAGAATCTCATTTCTGCCAAATATGGCTAACAGCCAGAAGATGGTCTTTTCCCAGTTCTCCAAAAATTAAGCATCCACCTTGTTTTGTGAGCAGTTGTATTAATTAAAAAGGGAACAGAGGCGACAATAGGGTACTCTAGCAATACAGCAAGCCTTTTTGCGTGTCCCATGAAGTTTCTTTTACTTCCCACTCTGAATGGCTTCTGAGACCACACTTGCTTTTTCAGATCAACTCTTCAATTCAGAATTTACTCAGTTTCAGTCAAATCACTTGTAAATCACTTTCTCCATTGGAATGTTTTCCAAAGTAAATAAAATAAACTAGAGACAAAGATCTAGAATAATATTTTATGATGACTTCCTTGTTATTTCCTCATGTACATGGTTACTTTGTAGAGTGAAGACAGTGGTGGAATATGCCATGGGTGTACTGGTACATGCAAATGGACTACCATTATTATGTAGTTGTATAGGAAGCAAGGGCAATGCTCAGTTCACAATGCTGTTACACTTCTCCTTTGGGATGCTCCTTTGGTCCTGGTGCCCTGTGTCCAAGGGCAGTCAATTCAAAGAGGAACAAGAGCTACTGGAATGGCTGAGAAAAACTTATGGCTACCATGGCCTGGGCAGTCTGACTTGTTTTAGGATGGAACATGACAGATGTATTAATGGAATTAGGTGACAGGGAACTGACTTCAAGACGGGGAAGATCTTTGGTTTCTAATTTTTGTGTTCCTCTGTTTCTCCCAGGAAGGTATTGCTGTAATAGTTGCTTACAGAAAAATACGAGATCCACATCCTTTAAACTAGAGGATTTGGTGGGATTTCTCCTACAACACAGGTGTATTTTTGTTTGTTTGTGTGATTTTTTTTTTTTAATTTTATTTTAGTTAGTTTGGTTCTGAAGAGGGAAGGGGTTGAAACATTAGTACAGAGTAAGTCGATCTAATGAAATATGCAGGTATTTTACTGCAGTTCTTGAGCCTCTTCTATTTTCTGCACCCAAATACATTTGGATAATTTTTACAATAAAATATCTTAAAAGATGCTAATTTCTGTCTTAACTACTGAAATCACAGCATAGAATTCAACCTGTTAACTTCGTGGGAGTAGACTCAAACTAAGAATTTTGTGAGTACTGTCTTTAATGAGTATATTTTTGTAGATTTCTGTGATGGCATCACCTTGATATTAGTTTCTGCTGTGCTGCTTCTCTTCCTGACAGATAACTGAATTGGATGTCAAAGGAACATTTCTGATTTTTTTTCTTCTGCTGTTTCTTTCCAGAAATGGCAGCTTTTCTATGGAAAAAAATATTTCACACTACAAAGGGAAGGATACTACAGCAGAGAAGGGCATCTCTGTATAATGGTGCTCATGGCTATGAGGAAGAATTGATAAAGAAGAAACTTCAGCAGTTTGCTGGTGGATCCATCGATCTTTCCAAAGAACATAATGGCATTGGAATACTTACCTTGAACAACCCGCGGCTAATGAATGCCTTCACAGGTATTAATTAGTTGATGGGGATGCTGGTGGTTGGTTTTTTCCCCCCTCTTCAGTTAGCTGCCTTAGTGTTTTGCATAGACAAAGTGAAAAGTTGTGCCTTACCATTCCTTAGTTAAAAGAAGAAATTGATTTCTAACCAGAGGTGTGGTAAACGTCCTCTGTTCTGCATGGTAGCTTTACCCTAAGTATCATAAACAAAAAACGTTCCCAATGACACAAGAAATGTCTGGCAGAACATACTTCTCTTTTTTTCAGTGAGGACAATGCTGCTGCTGTGCTCTTTCATATTTCTCATTTCATTTTGCCTCTGCTGCTCTGGAAACATAGGCTATTTTTACAGGGAGGGGAAGATATGATCTTTGTATTGTAGATGATGTAGAAAGGACAAGTTTATTATGATGTGTTCCACCTAGAATCTTCTTTCTAACTTACACTTCCGCAATTTGGTCTTTCCTGCTCAGCCAAACTGACTTCCAGAGTTTGCCTTGCATCTTTAATACCAAAGTCTTGTTAACGAAAGATCAGATGAGTTGAGTATTCTAAGCTGTTGCAGATAAGAAATCTTCTTAATCATATACTTTTACACTGGATACTACTTAGCTATCAAAATCAAGTGCTATATTTTATTAGTCTTGTATTATCATTGTTTAGATCTCCAAGATAAGTATATTTGCTATTTCTCTTTAACTGTCTAGAATATTCCAATTTATTCCATTCTCTTCAGACTTAAGTGGTACAGAACAGGGTCTGCATCTGCCTGAACTTGAGCTGTTCATAAGCCTTTACTGTAAAAATGCCTTTATCTCTTAATACTTTGCAATGGATACATTTGTGTCATCTTCTTGATTTCTTTTTTGCTGTTCTATTTTCCTGCCCAGTTCTCACTGTTCCTTTGCTGTCAGCAAGTAAGTTTGCAACCCACCAGCAAAGCATAGAGCTGTTTATATGGAGAATGTGTCAATCTACTCCTTCCAGTGATGATCCTTAGCTGAAAGGAATAAAACCTACCAGAACAACAGAATTTGTGGTAATTCACCTAGATATCTCCGCAGTTACTCTTTTGTTTCTTCTTGAAAGCTGATATAGAATCATTGTCTAACTTGAGAAGTTGTAGCTAAAAGACACCAGTGTGAAGATTGTCTTTCTGAATAACTCCCTGTCAGTGAGTATGTTATTATACAGTCACAATTACACTGCTGTTTGCTCATTTTCTATAAGCTTATTTGTTGTTGAAAGGAGCATGAGAAATGAGAGGTAAGAGCAGAAAGACAAAAGACAGAAAGAGCTCAATCTGCTATGGGGATCAGATGTTAAGTAAGTCAAGCTGCTTAAGGTAAACTTTCATAGAAACTTAAAACTGTTCCTTGCTTTCTGGGTGCCTGACAGGAGGGTCTCAGAACTGATTTCTATAAGTGCTGAGCAGTCACAACTGCTATTTAGGCCACTGGTAGCTGTGCTTTGACTACACTGAATGCTATATGATGTTAATGTACTAAAATCATATCACCCATCTCAAATCGGACACCCAAAATTAGCAGATATTTTGTGTCTGGCTCAGTTAGTGGTCTATAACGTAATCTCTTTTCATATGATTGGTATGAAAAATTATCAGTATACAGGAATAGCTTAAATGTTCTAGTAGCAAACAAAAGCTACCAAAAAAAAAAAAATCCAGTAGGAAATTAATAATTGTGTTTTTGTTGTGGACTGTCAAAGAAATTCTGTTAATGCTGTGTCTCAGAGCTTCTTTAAAGCAGCAGATGTGAATTTATGACGCATGTATGCTTCCTTTAGTAAGCTGCAAAACATCATTAAACTGTTGAGAGAAATCCTATTTGCCAGGCATTTACTCTACACAGCAGCTTTTTATCTCAAAGGAATTATGTTTATCCTAAGCTTGAGCAATTCATGAAACCGAAAGCAGAACAGAATTGTTGGCAAATTGCTAATGGGTGATGTGGAGGTTGTTATGCCTTTTTTCTCTTCTTAATTGGAATCTGATAGCCACCTGTTTGAAATGGTCTCTTTGGAAACAAGTGCTAATAATGTCAGTTCAAGCCTGGTGGAACCAATTTCAGCAACCCAACCTCTTGCTGAACTAAAGCTGAATATTATTTAAAAAAGGAGGCCAGCTTGCAGGAATTAGATAATAAAAGTAATAAATATATTTTTTAGAATTGACTTGAAAGTATTTATTTTTGGATTATAATTAAGATGCAAACAAATGATTTATTCCAAGTAGATTTAGCACTGCGAGGAACTTAGTAGTATGATATTCTGAAGGACCAAGACTGGCAGAATGAGAGTTTTCTTTGGTATTGTGTTCTCATCATATCAGACATCCTGAGCTGTGAAATGATAGTTCAGTGTTATCAGTGTACACAGTAATGGAAGAGGTCCTCCCCCAGGAGGAGGGGACAGGTGCTGACCTCCTACTCTTGTCCCCCCTGCTATTGCATACAGCTGGCTCATGCAGTTCCTTTTTGTATACTCAGTTTTTCACTTAACTAGATTTTTGACTTGTAATATTTTGTGGAATGACTCAGTAGCTCACTGCTTTGATTATTAAAAGCACCGCAAATAATGTTTGTGCTGTATCTTGACTTCGGCAAAGCTTTGATGCTGGACCAAATAACTTTTTTGTAAGAAAACTTTGGTAATGTGCGAAAAGGGAAATCCATGGGGTTGATATGCACCTATTTAAAGAACAGTATTTGCAGGGAAGTCATTGTTGAGTATACTGTCAGGTTGGAAAAACATTTCAAGTGAAGATACATGTAAGTCTCTTCCAGGCCTAGTTCTGCTCAATATTTTCGTTCCTGGCTTGGACGATGAATAGAAAGTGAACTGCTGAAATTGTCAGATAACCCCAAATTGGGAGAACTTGTAAGAAAGTTATTGTTTGGAGTGGAGGAATGAAAACAGATGTAATGTGCAAGACACAAAAAAGCATGAGCAAATTACAAATGCAAAGCAGAAAGGAAGTGGTAAAGCTGCTGGGATTTGTTAGAGAATAATAGTCTGAAGCTGTCAGTGACAGACACACACACACACACTTATTCTGTTATATAATATATAATGAAAGCGTAGTGTTGTTCTGGTATGTAACATTTAACATGCACTTAATTCTTGCCTTCCTCAGGAACGTTGTCAAAAGGTGCTATTTCAGTGGCTGAGACCAAAACTAAGGCGGAGGTCCTTTACAGAGCATTAATTCTTAACCGGGTGCTGAGACGCTTCTTAAGGAACTGCAAGGAAAACAGGAAGAAAAAATCTCCCATGTCAGGATGACTGTTATCAGGCAATTTTAGGACAGGAAAAGATCAATGCACGCAGGCAAAAAAACAAGAGTCTTAGAAGGAAAGGAAAGATTGCTAGAGATATTAATCTAATACATATCTGAAGAACGTAGGCATGTCCATCTACATCCTTGTCTAGGGAGAGTAGAGCTGAGAGTATCATCAGCCTGTATGTAGCCTGTTTTCAGAAATTAATTTCTGTAAATATTTTGTCTTCAGAACATACAAGAGTCGTAGGTGTTCAAAGAGGAATAGCTTGTAGTTAACACTGGGTAAGCTCACTTAGTGTGGAAGATAGGAAAAGGGGTAATGGTTTCAAATTATAGGGTGGTGATTTAAATTAGACATTGTGAAGAAATTTTGTAACATGAGGGTCTTGAGACAATGGAACAGTTTCCCAGAGATGTTGTGAATGTCCCGACCTGGAGGCGTTAAAGGCCAGGTTGGATGGGGCCCAGGGCAGCTGACCTGGTGGGTGGCAACCCTGCCTGCGGCGATGGGGGAGTTGAAAGTAGATTATCTGTATGGTTTTGATTGGAAGGGACCTTTCTGTACTTCTGCGATTCTGAGATGCTACTGTCTGGGACTGATTCTAGAAACAGGAGTTTATAGAAGTCCCCGTAAAGAAGGGTTGTGGCCTGTGGATGGAAACCCTCTTGGGTTGTAGACAGGAAAGCCAGTAATGGAGTAAAAGTATAGTTGGCTTGGTGATGGAGATTGGGAAAGTTGTCCTCACTAGTTGGTCAGTCAGCAACTATTGAACAGGTTTTAATCACATGTTAATTTGAAGTACATTAAAAAAGATCTGTAACTGGAAGAGAAAGTTTTTCTTGCTGAGGAATGAATTCTTTTGGATGTGAAATATTAATTCACACTTTAGTGTTCTGTAGAAAAAGATGAAAAGAATCACAGGCATGGACTCTTGCAGTAATTGCTTAAATGCCATAAATAATTGATGAAGACTGCAGGTGTGGTCAAAAGTCTCTGGAAATAGAGCCTGCCAATGCAAGTTCAGGCAATTGGTTTGGGCAGTGCATAAAATTTAAGTGTTTTCACTAAACAAACTATATTCTACTCTCAGTAGCTCATGATGAGACCTCTGAATTGTCCAAGCCTCTCAATTCCACATTTCAAATGTGAGGTTTAACAAACTGTCTCCTAGCACTGGTAATTTTCCACGTTTCATCCTTTTTCCCAGTTTCTTCAGAGCAGAAATAAAGTAATCCAAAAAAGACTGTTTCATAACACTACAGATTAACATAGTTTTAACGGTCTATAGTATGAGAAACTTCTTAAACTAATATATGACAGTATTATGTTTAAGCTGGAGGTACTATTTTGTGTTTAAGCTAGCTGGTACTAATCAATCCCTGCATTTGAAGCCTAGAGTATACTTTCTAAAGAGAGCTTTTCTAGACAGGTGCCCAAGCTGGGAATCAAAGATGTTTCAGAAAGGTCTTTTTTAGTTGTTCTTTTAAAAGGCAAAAAGGTACTTTGCTTCTAATTTCAAATCTATTATCATTTGGATGGACAGTTGCCATTGGTCTTTGACATAGTTTGCTTTTCAGCCTTTTTTTTTAAAAATATTTTCATTTGAATATGCAGAGTGAATTGGCAGTGACGTTAAAATGACTAGATGGACTGATCTGGATAGACATACATAAACTCAGATGTTCTGAATTCGTGCAATTACAAACAAGGATGAATCAGGCAGAATTTTTGTTTACCTCTTTGCACTTCTTCGTTTTGCTTTGGTGGGTGTAACATAAATTGCAGAGTACTCTTCACAATTCCACGAAATGCATCGTTGAGTTAAAAACGTGTCAGTGCTTGTGTGAGGGGGATTTAAGATGATGCTTTCCCTTGTGTTTTTAAGCCGGTCATGTATTAATGCTAATTTGATTTTGGTATTGAAAAATGTAATGTAAAACATGTTGGTCATAATCATGTTGTTTTAAAAGTGTTGCTTCTCCTCTCTCGGAACAGGCACTATGATGCTAGAACTCCAGGAGAGAGTAACTGAACTGGAAAACTGGGAGGATGGCAAAGGCCTTATCATCTGCGGTGCAGGAAACACTTTTTGTTCAGGATCTGATTTGAATGCTGTTAAAGCAATATCCAACTCCCAGGCAAGTAGTAGTAGAAAGATTTTGGAGAAAAATGAGCTTCCTGATATTGTGAGATCCCTTTCAAACAGTGGTGTTTCATTGTGGTTATGCTGCAATTTTGTGTGTGAATCACAGGATGGAGCATTTCATGGTTGAAAGACTGCTGGCAACCCCTTTAAGCCATGACTTAAGTATTACAGTAATTGATTCATAACTTTGAAGTTCTACATTACGTTTTTTTAGCTTTTTCTTTTAAAAAATGTCATTTCAATTTCTCAGAACATTAAGTACTAAATTTACACATAAAATAGCCTTTGCTTCACTAGTTTGACCTTCAAAAACGGGGACAAGTAATTATTTCTCATATATGTTCAGGTCTAAAACAAATATAAGCAGCGTGGCGGCTGTTACAAGATTTCAGTTTTGTCAGTGCTCTATCTGGACCTGAAGGACAAATGCAGTTCTCGTCCAGTTGCTTTAGCACTGATCTCATCGTTTTAGAGGAGTCATGAGTAATTTGAGGGTTGAAGAGGTGAGAGTTTGATGGTATGTTTTCACTCATGCTGCCGTCTCCACAACTTTCACATGTGCTGTCATTCTTTTTATGGGTTAATACATGATTCTTGACAATGTTTGACTTCAGCAGCAGCAAGGGAAGGGGGAATTGTGTTTTTCCTTATCTGGGGTCTTTTCTGTGCTCACTTCGAGTTTCAGAATTTGACCAGTACAAATTAATTTTTATTGAACATTTCAATAAAAACACCAACTCAAAAACTAATTTATCTAGTATTTGTTTTTAGAGATTGTTTCTGTTGATGAAAGTGTCATAAAAAACCCTGTCTGAAATATTTCTGGCCTGATAATGTAAGTAGGATGGTCCGGCTTTCCAAAGGTGCAATAGGCTTTGTTTCCTTTGTGGAACACCCTGGGAGGTGTGCTTTCCCTGATATGGGGGCACTCTGCTTTATAGATACATTTTTTTGAAGAGTTTTCATTTTTTATATTTGTAAACATTGGTCATTTTTAAAATACAGACATGTCAGTGATTTTTTGTTTGCTTTTTTTTCTTTGTAACTGATCTTTTTTAATCTGTTTTTCAATTTGGTATAGAATTACAGAAACAGGAAAGGAACAAATCCAAGCTTGGCCCTTTTTTTTTTTTTTTTTTTTCCTTATCTGCAGTCTAAGCTTTCCTTCGGAGTTCTGCATTCAGTAATTCTGCTTCCATGCTCTCTTCAACATTTAATATTCTGTCTGTATGTTTACATAAGTTACTTGGAGCCACTGCAGTGGGAGATAGGGCTCATGTAAAGATTAGGATCCCAAGCAGAGATACTGGGCAGAATGAAATGTGTAGGTATTAGTTATAACTTTGTTGAAAAAACTCTGTGAGAATGTAGGTCTCATGCTAGGACTGAAATATAAATGCAAGTCATCAGAAACAATCCAAGAATAGTTAAACCTAGTTGTTGTATACTTCTTTTGAAGAGTTCAAATTATTTATTCTTAAGTGAGAGTTTCTTTACAATAGCTCACTCTTAAGCTCTGTTGAGATTTGAGTCTTTATTATATAAAACTGTAATAGTATGAGGAATAGCATTTGCTGCTCTTTAGTCTTGCTGAACTCTGCTCTCTAACTTGCTGCAGGTGAGAGTTTGGTTTGGTTTCTGGTTAAAAGAAGATTAGTTAGATTTTCTATCCACAGGCATCCATAAGGCCAAAAAAAAAAAAAAAGTGAATACCTTTGTGCCTCAACTGGTGGTGGATTTTTTTTTGTTTGTTTGTTTTTTGTTTGTTTGGTTGCTTGCTTTTATTTGTTTTGCAAGGCTGCTTTAGCCCATAGCTTTTAGTAATGACAGAAAACGCTTTTCTTCAACCAGTTGGTTGGGGGAAGGGGGTGTTTTTCGTAATCTACAATCTGGCTTGTCTTTCCATGTGGTGCAGGAAAAGCAGAATAATGACCAAGACTGCTGAAGGATTTTTGTGCGTGACAGTGGCTCCTTATTTTCCTCTTCCTCTTCTGCCTCTTCCTCTCACTTCCAGTTGTTCCTAACCCTGAAACAAACCCAGATCCTCTGCCTGTTCTTCTGTGGTGACTGTAGGGGAACTGTTAGGTTATGGCTTGAAATGATGATTGACCACCTGGTGAAGGGGTATGGTTGGCTGAGGGAGCACAGGCAAACAATTTACACCTGTGCTCCCCCGTGACCAGAAGGGGTGGGCCCGGGGCAGGGTTGCCACAGGCTTAGATAAGGGCCAGGCAGAGATCAGAAAGCTGAGAGATCAGAAGCTTGGAAAGCAGCAGCAGCAGCGTGAGGGAGAGCAGCTTGAGAGAGCAGAAGGAAGTTGAAGCAGTAGCAGCTGTGCAAGGAAGAAACTGAAAGGAGCCGGAGATGGCGTGGAGCAGAGCCCCCAGCTCCAGATGAGACAAATGGTGTAAGAGTTTGGGACTTTTTCTGCTACGGTGAGCAAATCACAAAATGCAAATGAACAGCGGTATTTTTAAAGAAAAATGTTTTCTTTCTGTCCTTGTCAACCTGGTTCCCAAGAGCAATAACTTCATTCTGGAGTGGCACTTGAAAAGCTGGCTGAGAAGCAGGAAGGGTTCTTGAAAGGACAGCTGCGAGGAGGAAGCATGAAGGAGAATTTTGTTTTTCATGTTCCATGTCTAGAAGCTCTACAACAGAGGTTCCTAAACAGTAAGCAGCAGAAGACTTCTGAGCAGCTGGAAATACTCTGTGGAGATGCTATTTTGTCAGTGAAAGTGGACTGAATCCTGGCCTGTATCGGGAGTAAGTGTGGCCAGCAGGACTAAGGAAGTGGTTGTCCCCTTGTACTCAGCACGGATGAGGCTGCACCTTGAGTATAATGTTCAGTTCTGGGTCTCTTACTGCAAGCAGGATGTGGAGTTGCTCAGGTGTGCAGAGAAGAGCGACGAAACTTGTGAAGAGGCTGGAAAACAAGAGTTACAAATGGTTGAGGGAACTGAGGTTGTTTAGTCTGGAGAAGAGGAGGCTGAGAGGAGACCTCATCGCTCTCTGTGACTACTTGAAACAAGGTTGCAGTGAGGAGGATGTCAGTCTCTTTTTCAGGTGACAGGTGAGAGGAAACTATCTGAAATTGTGCCAGGGGAGGTTTAGATTGAAGGTTCGGAAGAATTTCTTGACAGTGAGTGTGGTCAAGCTCTGGAAACGGGTTGCCCAGGGAAGTGATGGAGTCTCCATCTCTGGAGGTATTTAAAAGACGTGTAGATGTGGCACTAAGGGGCATGGTGTAGTGATGGGACTCAGTAGGTCAGGTTGATGGTTGGGCTTGATGATCTTGAAAGTCTTTTCTAACCTAGATGATTTCTGATTCTGCTGTTCTCTGATTCTTAAGCCCTTGCAGCAAAAAGAGCCAGTGCTACAAATTTCTACTTTATGAAGGTGACTTTTTATTTCCCTGCCTGCCCTAGCTGCACCCCAAACTCTTAATCCTTTTTTTTTTTTTTTTTTAACCGTGTAATACATAGTGTATTGTACCTGACTTTCTGCTTGCTAGTTTTCTTCTTACTCTGAGGACAGTATCAGAGCTGAAAATGTGCTTATTCCACTAGACCCTAGTGAACACCTCTTATTCAGATAAAAATACTCTGGCTAGTAACTTTATTTTCCTTATCAGGAAGGCTTTAAAGTTATGTTGGCCAGGACTCAAGTTAACTGATTTCTTCTCAGGGTGTTTTCCATTCAAGACATTTTTCCATGTGATGAACAGTAATCTATCTACTACCTCATTCATGAAGACTTTTATTTTCATCTGCTTAGTCATAACTACATTCACCAAGCTGGCCTGTTCTGGCATTAATATTAATTTATATACATCTTGAAGTTCGATGTTAGTTGAAATGGCCAACTTGAATGCAAGGACTCAGCTGCAATGAAGTGATAACTGGCTTTCTCTGAGGAATTTCTTTTGCAGCTGCATCCTGATGGTTATAGCATGAGAATAGCAAGAACTGATCCCTGGCATATTTGTGTGAGTTTTGAACTTCCTGATGAGAAATGTTAAGTCAGCTATCACAGAAGATTTTATTGTTCTTTAATTCGGTGTGGAAACATTGCTGCTGGTCTTAATGGATGTAGGAGGTGGCTGCAGTGATAAACAAAAGCCTCTCTTTATAAACCACTATGTACTGGCATTTTCAAGCAGGCTTTTAATGTAATGAAGCTGAATTGACTGGTTGCTGTGAAGCCATTGTCATGGCAGCTTCTGTCTGGTAGAGATCTGTGCCTAGAAAACATTATGCTGATTGGCTTTGGGCGGAACAGATCTTGGGAATACATTAATAACTAATAAATTAAGAAAAAATTGACAGAATTTGACCTATTCTTGTTGCAAGGTCCTATTCCATGAGGTACTGAAGATTTACGGCATCTTTTCTTTCCCTGAGGTGTGAGTCAGAATGTTTTAATTAGGGCAGATTCTTCAACTTGACAACCCCTGTCAATACAAAGGAGTTTGTTTGTTCTTTTTCTTTCTGCTGGTTTTTTTTTTTTTTTGAAAGATAACCTTGATATTGTTACCTACTTCCTTTTTTTTTTAATCTGGATTAAATGGCACATACACAGTTCAGTTAACATACGTATACGATCATGGTCGTGCTGCATCATTTGGCTCAATCATGTGTGTCTACTCCTGGTCAACACTGGATGCCTGGAAAAGATTGTAAGAACAGGGAAGGCAGATAAATAATGATTTTGATTCACTATATTTTCTTAGTCTCCAGCAGTTTATGACTTAAGACTGGAGCTGAAAGTGTTCCCTTGTAATTAATAACCTTATAACAGGATGCAGTTTGCAACCATCCATGGGCCTGTGTAGACCTTAAAAGCATTTCTTTATGAATGTTTACCTGGGAGGAGTGAGAAGAAGAAATTCAGAGGAAAGGATGTAAAATTTCACATCACAGAAACTTAGTATCACAATTATTTTAATAGTGGCTTAATTCTAACTGAAATTCTAATAAGTGATTGAGAGGTTTTTTTGTTGTTGTTGTTTGTTTTAACTCAATTGGTACTAGTTTTTCTGTTGATGCTTGGTGAGTTGGGCTAGAATTTGAGCAAGATTAACCAAATAGAAACTCTGCTAGAGTAAATATAATGAATACTCTTATCTACTCTGTCTGTTTAGTTGCTTCGCATTAGGATTACTTAACATTTTTGAATTTTCTGTTCTTTATAGGACGGGATGAATATGTGCATGTTTATGCAAAGCACCTTAACCAGACTGATGAGGTAATATATTTTCTTTGCCCTTCTTTATGAAGTAGATATAGTAATTGAAACGCGTTTTGGCTAACTCCTTAATGGATGTTTAAGTATGTAATTTTGAATCCCAGGGCATGTATTTGCATATATTATTCAGATAAGTATTTTTGGATTTAAATTAGGTCTTGATGTTTTGCACTGTTATACTTTCCAGCGACTGGAACAGGAAAAAGCCTGTAGGTTTATATGTGGAGGGCCAGGAGATAACCGGAGTTAAGGAAATCTAGGCCTTCAAAGTTTCTGAAGCTGACTTCTGTAACTCACTAGAAATCAGTTGTTCTTAACAAACAAGTGGGCCAGCTTATGCAGCCTACGCAGGTAACATTTATCTAATATATTTATTTAATCTTCCCACTTCATAAGACGAATGTATTCAGTTCTACCATCTGGTACTTCTGTTGTTTTTTTCTCCTTTCCTTTAGATTTAGCTTCCCTTAAGAAACCACGTTTCTATTGCATGCATGTGCAGTAGGTTCTAGTTTTTGTCTGCTCAAGCCTCTGGGAAGATAAATAATTTGTGTTTTCAAACAGTATTTATGAGAAAATGTTACAAGCTAATGTTATTCTGTAAAACTGCACCGGAGACTGGAGACTTATTCATAATAGTACTGTATTGTAAGGAATCATTGGGGTCAGAATTAGAATCCATTTGTGTAAGTTGGCCTTGGTGTAATCAAAATTGACGTGGCAAAGCAAAGAGGAAGAAGATGGTGCCCTCATCTCATGTCTCTCGACTTAGAGTATATTGCACTGTGTTCCAACTGTAGTTCAGGTGGAGCACTAAATTGCTGTCTGGCGCAATCCATCTTAGAGGGGATCAATCTCCATCAGAGGGAATAGAGGCAAACCGTGATTTTGAAGGAGGTGCCTCAAACAGATGAGGTAAGTGTGGATGTAGTAGGGTACTTGGACCATATCTTCTAGTTCCCCATCGGCCATAGGAATAATGAGATTACTGTCTTCCAGTGGGTTCTCTTGTGTGATGTATTGTGTGAAGTGTGCTGCAGTAAGTTCACTCGGGCTGTCAGAAATTGTTGGTGCTTCTGTTGAAGTAAAACCAAATACGTGATTGTGGTTGAGAAAGCTGACTTCTGAATGCAGCTTTAACACTACACAGTGAGTTAAATGCCTCTTCATAGTAGAAGATGAAACAACTGTATCAGCATGCAAAGTGCAAGACTAACCAGTTAGCTTCATTTCTTAGGGTACATGGCTTATCCTAAGTTAGCCACCGTTTATTAGTAATAATTTCACAATTACAGAAGGGAAGGAGTTTTTCCCTATGCGCTATTCTGTCCCTCTGTCCTTTGAATTACCTTGGATATGATTAAATACAATCCCATCAAAGGTAGCAGATTGTTGCTATCCTCAAAGGACAATTTTGTCCTCCAAAAATAAAAGGCTTTGTTGGTTGAGATGATAGCACTGCTGTTTGAAGAAGCTGCTGAAATTGTTACGCTGAATCTCATTATTTTTAGATAACCCAGCTGTGCAGTTCTCGGGGTCCCTTTCTGCAGCACTCTATCCCATACTTAGTGTTTAGTCTTGTGTCGCTGTCCTGTCATTCCTTCTTGCAGATGGTCTTTTCAGGTATAATCTGTAGCATGTGTTTTTCCGTAACATAGTACGTGATCTGCCTTTAGTATGATTCCGTTAGGTATTTGTCTTGCTGCTTCATCATGAGATCCCATATTAATTATGGAATAATTGTTTCAGTGTAAGTGGAAGTGCTTATCTGTAAGCAGCACAATAATGTAAAGATGTAGGTATTTGAATAAGATGGAGCAGTACGTTTTTGAGTTTTTACTGTAGAGTTAATTTGTCTGAATCCTTATCATTTCTAAGACTAAATGCATGAATTTTGCTTACAAAACTCTTGCATAGGTTGCCATTGATCAGCGTTGCACTAGTCCAAGGGAAAGCTGTTGGAGGAGGAGCAGAACTTACCACAGCATGTGATTTCAGGTGAGGTTAACAATTTGAGTAGCTGCCATGTTGCATCAGTGATGTAATGACTGTACCTATGAAGTAAAGGAAGCATTAGATACTGCTTTTGCTTGGAGTCATGTCCCTGAATTCGGAGGCATTTTGAAGTAGGACTGTTTGCTTAGTCAGCAGACTTCAGGAAACTCCAGCTTTTCCTCTGATAACACAGAGGAAAAATGTTTACTGCTGAGTTATACAGTTAGAACAAGAGCAATGAGGAGCTTTAGCACCTATCACAGAAAAAGTGGTTCCAGCTTCTTATCCATGAGTGAGAGGCAGGAGGACTGTCAAATTGTACATTCCCTTACATCTCTTTATGCTGCTATTATAAGTAAAAGTACGTCTGTTAGTCTTGTATCTAGTGTTGTGGATTCAGTATTTGCGATGTCACTGCTGTATGGTTTTTGAAACAAGTTTGAGACTCATAGGAGAGCAAATGAAATTCTGTTCCTGTTTTTTCCATACAGGTGCAGACATCTGCCAGCATGAACCAACCAGAAAAAAATAGAGGGCTTTAATTAAACAGGCTGAATACAGAACAGGAACTGGAAGAAACTAAAATAATGTCACTTTATTTAAACAGTTGCCAATGTGCACACAGCCTACAGATGCAGCAGGATAAGCCCTGTGCAGAGCCTCTCTGAAAAAAACAAAGTTATTGTCTAAGAGAAGGAAATATGACCTTTAAGTCATATGTTGCCTGAAGTGAGAAAGGAATTGGCCAAAATAAGCTGGAAGTGCTTATATTCAGAAGTAATACTAAGTACATATTAATAACAGTACTGTTGCAGGTATCAAAAACAGGATTTGCATAGAGGAGATGTTATCCACATTGCCTGAGACGCTGAGAAGCAGTCTTCCTTTGCTTTGAAACTAGATTCAGCTAGATCTTTTTTAATATCTAAACAGTATTTTGTGTATTGGATCCCCAGCTCTCACTGTGGCCTCTGAGTATTGCAGTATCAAAAATACATGGTAGAAGGTGCTGTGTTTGACAGCTGTAGTGTTGGCTGGAGAATGCACGTGGGAGTCCTGGGAGATCCGTCTGTAAGTCCACTGACAGAAAGTGGATCCTATTATCCCCAAAGAGGAGTTTAAGGAATGTGAGCATAATGAAATAGAAATCTTTTGACTTCCTAAAATATATACTCTCTACTTATACTCTTACTGCATAATTATAATCATTGTCAAGTAGCTCTTATTTGCATGAAGTGAGCAGCTGCAATTATGATGTGCTGCCATAATTTTTGCACTGACTGCAATTGTTGATCCATTTTCCACTGCTTTCTAACACACCCATCCAGTGCAACTAAATAATAGCAATTCAGGAGCAGCAAATGAGACTTAGTTAATAACAGAAACAAGATAGAGAAACATACTCTGTTTTTATTGCTCCTGAATTTGAGGATTTAAATACTTGGCAACAAAATCCTGGTTCTTTGAGGACTATGAGCAGATATTAACAGAACAGAAATTGGTCACGAATCACTGGATGCCAAAAGAGGAACTTGAGAATGAAATAGAGATCAGAGAACTTTGTTTTCTTCCTTGAATAAACTGGTCAGAGAACGAGCAAGTTGTGGCTGCTTTTGATTCTAAATTTTCAAATCCACTTCTGTTTTTCAGTTACCCTGTTAAACTACCAAAATGCTTGGTCCTGGCCTGAAAAACTTTCTTACATTTATCTATGCCAGCATCAGCTATATTGATGTTGTTGATGTGATTTACTTGAACCAAAATGATTTCATGTACCTTCTCAGAAGTGTGCTCTGCTGGCACGATACCATCTCTCCTTAAGTAGAGGTGTGAAGAAATTCAATTTTAAAATAGCTGAGTGGTTTAAGATTTTACTGATGTAATATGCTGTTCTTCCAGTCGCAGTTCTTGTGGTTAACTGTCTCTTACTCTGTTTTTGGCCAGCTCATTTAAAATAGGATTAGGGGAGGTCTTGCATGAACTTTGGCACGTTTATTGCTGACATAAGGGCAGTGATGAAAAGCAAAAGCATCTTAGGTCACTCCACCTTCAGTCTGGAAGAGGATATCTTCTCAAGACATCTTCAATCTTAGCTTACTTTATGGACTGTTGCAGTACGTCTTCCGTAAGAAGCAAGATTATTATAAGATCATAAACATACACCAGATAAGTGTAAGGTAATTAAAATCCTTTCAGGTTTTTTCTGATATGAAAATTAGGGAGGTAAGGCTTCTGTCACTGTATTTATCTCATTTACGTCTTTCAGTAAATCTGAGCAAGGGAGGTGATCGTCCCCCTGTACTCAGCTCTGGGGAGGCCACACCACAAGTACTGTGATCAGTTTTGGGTCCCTCACTACAAGAAAGACATTGAGGCCCTGGATGATGTCCAGAGGAAGGCAACAAAGCTGGTGAGGGGTCTGGAGCACAAATCTTATGAGGAATGGCTGAGGGAGCTGAGACTGTTTAGTCTGGAGAAGAGGATGCTCAGAGGAGACATCACACTCTACAGCTGCCTGAAAGGAGTTTGTGGGGAGATGGGGGTTGGCCTCTTCTCCTGAATAACTATCGATAGAACGAGAGGGAATGGCCTCAGGTTGTACCAGGGGAGGTTCAGGTTGGATAGTAGGAAAAAAGTCCTCTCTGAGAGAGTGGTCAGAAAAAAAAAAGTGCGTCTCAGTAGAAAGTAGCTCTTCTCACTGGACAGAGCATGATATGAATACTCTGTGAGGATGGAATTCACATATTCATGAGTTTTTGCCAAGTCTAGGCTGATGAAGCACTTTTCATCACATGTGACTTCATAACATTACTGCATGCTGTCAGGAACAGAATCAGTAAGTAAATCGAAATGGTTTGAGAGAGCTAAACGGGTTCTCACAAGTTCAGGTGTTTGCTGTATGCCATAGATCACTTGTTTAGCTATATTAACTTTCCCTCTTACATTTACATTTGTCTGTATGTATATATATCCACACATAAAATACCCTTCAAATCCGTTGGCAGTTCTAGAATTTCATTGCAGTCATGCATCACTTCACATTTTCAGAGCCCTGGGAAGATTGTTAGTAAAATTTTCTGATGAATTTTCAGAGAGATGGATTATGGTTTTAAATGTTTCATGTTGCCTGCCTTTAAGAAGGCTGTTCTTATTTTTGACCTTGCACACTTGATGTGTGGTTAAGTAATCACAGCACTGCTAGAAAGGGACATGAGAACCTGTATTTTTGGACTCGTATTTATGGATTTGTATTGCTTTTTCTTTATTACCAATTTTTGTTGGCTTTTGAATTTCATGTGTTGACAGTCTTCCACACAAAGGATTTTTTTTTGTACACTGTACAGTTCAAATTTACCGCTGTTTGATTTTACTGGAAATGTAAGTAACAGCAACATAACGTGAATTCAAGTTGAAGTCTTCTTTTTGAGGTTGTCTTTTTATAGGGATTTACTTCATTCTGATTTTTTTTTTTTCTTTGGGAGGCCAAACCCTCTTAGAATCATAGAATCCTTAGAGTTGAAAGGGACCTTTAAAGGTCATCTAGTTCAACTCCCCTGCAATGTACAGGGACACCTACAGCTAGATCAGGGTGCTCAGAGCTTGGTCCAGCCTGACCTTGAACGTCTCCAGGGATGGGGCTTCCACCACCTCTCTGGGCAACCTGTTCCAGCACGTCACCACCCTTACTGTAAAAAACTTTTTCTGTAAATCTAACCTAAATTTCCTCTCTTCCAGTTTAAAGCCATTCTTGCTTGTCCTATTCTCACAGACCCTGCTAAAGAGTCTGTCCCCCTCTTTTTTATAGCTCCCCTTTTGATATTGAAAGGCAGCTATCAGGTCACCTTGGGGCCTCTTATTATGGATGAATGAGATTCTTGTTATCAGTATGTATTTACCTTTAGATCGCTACTGCCTTGCCACCTTATGTCCTTTTTGTATGCAGCTGATTCTCTGCTGTGCAGAAATAATAGAGATAGCCTAGATAGTGGAAAACCTAGATAAGACAGATTTTAGGGAATGCAGAGTTGGATCCATGCTAACTCCTGCTGAGACACCAGGCTGTCATTCCGCTGCAGGGAAGCATTCGAGGTTCAAGGAGAACTCGTTTAGGAAGAGTAGAAATGCACAGAAGTCATCCATTGTGATTGCATCTGTGAAATGACTCATCCCCAGTTTAGATAAACTGCCTCCAGGTATTTGAGTTTGACACTCCATTGCTGATCTTCACTACCAAAATAATCTTCCTTTTCTTTTTATTATTTTTTAATATCAGATGCCTCCACAAGTTGATTAATGTAAAGTCTGAGAAGCACTTGTGTATTTAAGTCTGCTTATTCTGAGGTGGGATTGTACTGAGCTGTGTTTTCATGAAAAGGGCAAACTGGCTGAACCACTCACCTTAATATTAGAGGAGGATGTCCCTGCTTCCCTTCTCAGCTCACTGCTTGCTGGTGTGCCGAGCACCAGTGAAAATGCCTGCATGAGCCCATTATCAAACCAGAAGTAACAGAAAGGCTAGATGGTTTTTATTTCTGTAGTGAGTTAAAGCGATTTGTAGAAAGCTAGTAATGGCTAGAACTGATGTAAAGGAGGAACTCATTGTCCAGGAGAAGATGATAAATAGGAGGGGATGGAAATACAATCTTTTGGTTCTAGGGAGCTGTCAGGTAGCCTCATTTTCCTCCTATTGAAAGAATACAAACAGAAGTACTCTTCCTCTTTAACGCTCTGGATAGCAATATAGTTAACATTGTAGATAGATACCTGAAGGGTAATTGTCCATATCTAAGTTTCTGTTCATTGAGGTGACCAAATGGTCCCCAAATGACTCAATCTGTTTCTTCGTAAACGTTGCCTTCGCAACTGTAACTTCTAGTCTTCCCCTTTATCCTCTGTTTCTCTGTTCGCCTCAAGTCCAAAGCAGCCCAATTTTTTTAGTGAAGATTTGGAGCCCTGCTGAGTGGACCACTGTGTTTCTTCTTCACTTAGCCAAAATTATGTAAAACAAGAAAGCAGACTTTGAACCTGTTAACTTGGGTGGCTTCAGCTTCCTCAAGTTGTTGTGTTTTTCAGAACTTACGGTGTATCCATGGTGTATTACTAGGTGCTGTCCCTCAGTTTTATTTTAAATTTTTATGCATTCATATAAGAAAATCAATAGACTGAGGGGTAAAACCAGTAATTTTGGTTAATGTGAATTTGTGTGTTTGGGAGAGAGGAAAAAATCAAAAATAAAAAGATACCAGGGGGAATGATACTTTTGATGCTGAGAGTTCATACTCTTAGGCGTGTTTGTGGGGGTTTTGCTGCAGCTTGCTGAAAATTTCTGTTCCTTGTCCAGCTATTCTGAACACACCACCAGTTATTGATCTGAAATTGTCTGCAGTTCCCCATCGATATAGCTAATGTGCCATATTAAAAAGTTAAAAGGTGAAGAAATTACTGTTTGCAATGTAGAATTTTAATGTTGAATTCTCCCTCTCATTTAAGGCCCTTGTGACATCACTCCCCCAGTTCAGAGGAAAAAAAAAAAGAGTTCTGAAATCATGTATCTGGAAAACTTGAAGCAGCAACTGTGAATGGTTTTAAAAAAAAAAAAAAAAAAAAAAAATTGGCGTGAGTTTGTTAATATGGTATCCTGACAAAACAGCAACACGTCATTTAATCACCAGTGATTTCAAATGATCTTGTTGCTGTAGTCAGGAATTGTTGTGTAGGATGTGCAAATTCAGCGTCAGTAACACTGCACTCGAGCTGCTTTTCAGAGTGTCCTGTTCCCTTCAATATTGCAAAGGTTTGTTAGTGTGATGCCATGACAGTTTTTGAATCCTTTAATGCTGAGGGTTGCAGAAGTGTGATATATTGGATACATCCTAAAGTATTAGAGCAGTTTGAACCTTGCAACTCCTAGGGTTGATGTTAAGAAATCTTGTTACTTTCCAATCATCTGAGTTCAGTAGAGCAAAGTGATCTTTGCCTGCTTGACATTTCAGATGCCAATCTCTGAGCCAAACTTCTGGAAAGCTCCCAATCCCCTTTACATCTTTGTGGCTTTCTTTGGTCTTGATAGGAATATATGACAGAAATAACGATTTGGGAAACTGAGGTTATTAACACAAAGATATATATGCTGCAAAAAAAAAAAAAGTTACCAATGAATGGTTGTTTTGCATTGAAAACTCTGGTAAAATATCATCATGGATCTTTTCTAATGGATTTTTTCTCCAGTCTGAAAGGCAAGTCTGTTGTTGAAAACGTTTATGTGAATGAAATCCAGATAGCTCTAGTTCCTTTTATCAGAAGGAAGGACTCATGTAACATTTTAGATTTCCAGCATGAGTAGTTCTTATGTGAGCCTTATTTTGCCTTTCGCTAACTTGTGTATTTAGACTTTATCAGCCTGTAAAGAATAGTTAAAACTTGCTTCATGGGCAAGACCAAAGTGCTATGTCAAAATGGAAACTACTCTGAAAATAGTTGTGTGGCAGCAGAGGTTGCACTGTGTTTGTGGCTGGGACCCACTGAATTGACACCAGGGCAACAGAAATAAGTCATGGCTGGGAATTAGAAGAGGAGGAGAGCCTTAGCAGGAAGGGCATCAGTACTTTGCAAGGGAGGGAAAATGCAGTGGTATCCATGGGTTCTTTTAATACAGCTGTAGGGACCCAGGCACCACGTCTTGAACAACAGGGCTGTTGTGGTTCGGGTGATTTGTGTTAGGTTTTCAGAGTTCATACTGCACACTTCAGTGGAGTTATAGCCCCTGGTGTCTGTTTTATTATCTGTCTTCTGTATGCTTTTATAAGATGGTGTGAGCTTTGCATGCTTTCATAAGCCTTTGCAAAATCCTTTCCTGCTTTGTTGTTCTTCTGAGCTACCTTGGACTCAGGCAGAAGGACGGAGATGAGGGAGCAGTTCCATGTCTTGTACAATTTCTCCATCATGTTGCAGCCTGTAACGGGGCTGTGTGATGCCGGTGTGTGGCGGGCAGCACGACCCTCGGCTCCAGAGCTGAGCACCCTGGCCAGCCCTCTGCCCCAGCGCTGCTGAGGTGTGGGAACCATGCATGAGTCTGGGAAATTGATTGGGCTCCTTTGCAGTTAGGCCAAATAATTTTTCTTCCTGTCAGTTTTTTTGAAAAATGATGGGGAAAAAAGAAAAAAAGTCTCTTTTTACTTTAATACTGCTTGTGGAGTTTTAATCAGTCATGCTTTTTTGGGCACCCGTTTCTTGCCCTGCGATCTGTCATCTAATTCAGTTTTTCATTCCTGTTACAGAAGAAGTCTTTCTGTAATTTCCAATACTCAGCTTCGTTTATACCTTTTAGAACAAATGTAACTTTTTATAGCGCACTTTTTCTCTCTTTATTTTCAGTGAAGCCACAGGCAAGAAAGTGTCAGCCTGAGGTAAAGAATTAGATTTAAAACCTCTAATCCAGGACTGCTGGGTGTACCTTCATCCTTAGCTGACTTTTGGGAGATTCTGGTATAGCAGGAGATTAGAAGAGCCATTGGTTTGGATTGCAGCCAGTATTACAAGGAGTATCACCTGCAGGAGGCTTGGGTGGCCCTACCTGCCTTTTCTTGATGAGGCTGCTTCCCTTGTGGGGCATTAGCAACAACCTCCTTTCTTGCATTTTTATCCTTCCATAATCTTTCTCTCAAATTAACAATTTTTCTGGCTCTATTTTTGCCACTTTCCTCTGATCAGTGAAGTACTTGAGAAATAAATCTTTTTCAGTGCTCTGGTCATTCTTACGCAGTGGTGTTCTGGACTAGTTTTAGTCTGGTTCTTGCCAGGTCACACAAAGTGTGTTCTGCTGCCTATTTATTTTTGCTGCTGGGAAGCATTTCTGTAGTTTTTCTGAGTGAAGGCTTTGCTTGCTGGGGGGACGTTGCTTTTGGGGCTATTTTAGGTTTCTGCAGTCTGCCTATTAGAACTTACATTCCCTTATGCAGTGGCTCTTTTTCTAATAACAGTATTATTCTTGTGCTTCTTCCTTGGAGTAGCTTCCTTTTGGAATTAGTGATCTCACAGCCTCTTTGAATTGACTCTGTTTCTGGAGGCTCACCTTCCACTGAGTGCCTCAAAATTTGGGCGCTAGATGGTGCAGTTATTTCTATACCTTAAGCTCCTGTTTAATCTTGGAGGCTATATTCCTCCTGAAATGGCTTCTGCCTATTCAGCAGTCTCTGCTGAAACGTCTCTGTATTCTATCTCTGCTTGAATTTTTTGTTCCCTCCAACTCTTCTTTTGATACTATACCTCCCCTTTTTTTGATCCACAATTCCACTTCTCAAAATTTTAGCATCTACCGAATGTTTTCTGCATTTTGATGAAAACATGCCGTCGTTACCTTTTCTACACGTTACTTCATTCTGAGTTGATGTGAGAAACCGTGATAGGGTCATGGTTATTTTAAGGTTTCCCCTCAAATGTGCTTCTTGTTGTCCATCTGCTCCCCTCTGGGAAGTGGGCTTGAGTTCCCCAGCCAACCCAGAAGAGAGTTAGCTCGTGCTCAAGAAAATGCATCTGTAAATAGGAATTTATTTCTGGGTCCAGGTTTTGATGCTAACTCTTTGGAATCTGTAAAATGGATCAGAAAATCTGATTGGAGGGCAGCAAGAAAAGTTAAAGGCAACACATGCTAGGGAGATGGGAGATATTTTCTCTTATGCTATTTTATATGAACCTTGAGCAGGGGGAAATGGATGCACTAAGAGTGTTACAAAATAATTCAGTAGCTATAAATAAAATTCTGTATAATCTGTAAGGCAGTTTGAGAAGAAGTGTAAGACAAGTGAGCTCTCCTGTTGGTGAGATTTCTTACGCTGACCTTAAGCCTACTCCCTTGACACTGAGTTTTAGAAAGAACCTAGAACACTCTGTACTTGGAGACTCAATGGGAATTTTTTTATTTTGGTCCCTGAATATCATTTTTATTTATTTAAATCTCAAGTAAAGAAGGGGTGTTTGTGGGTTTTCTTTTTTTTAAATCCCTGAAAGGATTTGAGAGAGCTGACTTTCTGATGGACTTATCAAAATAGTAGATGGATCTGCTTCTTTCCATTGCATTCCTGTAGTGAAGAGTGCAGATTAAAGTTGATAAGCAGGAGAGATGATTAATATGCACAGTCTTCTCTGGCCCTAGTGAAATTGGGATTGCGGAGCAGCTTTGTGCAGTTGTATCTAAGATTGGCACAGGGGACATAGTTTCCCCAAACTCTTAAACCATTTTCTCTTTATATTCTCTAGTGGTTACCATTTAGGTATCTTTTATGTGGATATTTTTGACTAAAGGATTTTCAGACAGAGGAAAGATTTGGGAGCTTGTTTTTGTGATGTCAGTCTGGATGGACTGTCATGAGCAATTCCTTCGTTTTATCAGTTCTGCAGTGTTTTCACTTTGGAAGTCTCACTTCATGTTGCCACTGCTCTGAAGCAGCGATTGCTGCGATGCTGCATTGTTTTATTCTTTCTCCGCATTGGGCAGAAACATGAGAGGCTCTCCATGAGACAGAAGATATGGGAGAGGAGCAGGGGGAATTAATATTAACAAGTTGTGCTTAAAAGCACTGAGCAGTTATGGCTGACAGACATTCACTGCATTGTTACAGTTGGAAAATCAGCTAAATATAATTAACAAGGAGTCATTGATTAAGTGTATAGACAGGGCTTTTTGATCCCTTTAAAGCTTATCCAGTTGAGTGAGATTGACAGGTGAAATTATGCCTATTCTCGGGATGAATCCACTTGTTAGTATTTTTGGAGAATTAAAATGTTTTCTTGGTGACAGTGGGTGTAGTAAAATAGATGAACTTCAGAAAACTATCTGCCTTACCTGGATAATCTCTTTACAAAGTACCTGGGTAATTATTTGATGCTATACTGATAAAGAGACCCTGCTCTCTATAGGCAGAGATGGATTAATTAGTCCCAACTTGCTTTTTGGAGGAGACCCTCTTATTCATGAGGATCTAATTTTAACAGCATCTGTCAGGAAAACTGAAGTAAGGACAGGAAGCTGCTCATCATCAGCTTTGCTGACTACCTATATTATTTTAGTGTTGTGCTGCAGTTTTCTTCTGCAGAATATTCTTCCCACAGTACTGTGCTAATTCAACAGGCATTTTTGATTGCAGAAATGTCTGGTTAATTCAACTGTTTAAGGGTGAGTGTCAAAGAATTATGGAATCATCCAGGTTGGAAAAGACGTCTAAGGTCATCTAGTCCAACTGTTGCTGTAATAACCGTGGAAGGCTTGTGTGTTAGAATATTGAACAAAGCTAAAACTAGGGTGTTTTTTAATTAAAGGTAAAACTGATGAACATATTCCTAGCCTTTCTAATGAGATTTTTTGGTCCTAAGAATATTTTGAGACTAAATACTTATTGAAGACAAGTTGTCACTAACAGAACACAATGCTGGAATTTAATTGCAATGTATTAAATTAAATTTCCAGGTTAGGTCTCCATTGGCATGAACTGAGCCTTAAATGTAGTCAGTGCTCTTGTGTCAGGTTTTCTGTGGCTTTGTGAAGATGTCAAGGCAGTGGTTCAGATTCAAGTCTTATTTTCAAGGCCATACTCAGAACTGGCTTTTGTTGTTAAAAGATTCCAGAGAAGGCAGGGATGAGTTTTGCAGCAAATTGCCACAGAGCATTTATATACATGGCCTTAAGAACTTGAATTTGTAGTATCTTAATGCTAAGAAAGTTCTGCAATTTCTTTCTTGCATTACCGTCTGTATGTGTGTGGTGGGGAGAGCAGGTTTCAGATGCATGAAATGGGATGATACGTGATATCTGGAGTATCTTTCTGGCTCTAAGATTCAGAGTGCAGATACCAGAGATTGATTGAGCACTAGATGACTTGCAGGGCCATCCGTCCGTGCTAAAGAAAATGGGGAGAATGCAGCTAGTGTCCAAGCTGCAGTTATGTGCTACGTGAACCATTCAAGGAAGCAGGCAGTGGCAGCGGTATCTGACTGCTTGTGTGATGGCCCTTGCCAACTGCACCTGAATTCCAAATTAATTGCTTACAAAATAATTAATTGCAAATTAACTGCAAATCAGTTCATTAATTGCCAATTATTTTAAATTGCAAATGAATTAATTACAATCCAGCTTGCAGGGCCACTGCCTGCCAGGGGCAAGACCCCTTGTCACACCTGCCTGAATCGAGGAATCCAGAATTGGAGCACTTTGGAGCAAAGGGCGGGAGCTCTCAGAGAGCACCAAGACTTGGGTTTCAGGGACAGGGCAGATATTCCTGGGATGCGTCACAACCACTGACTGTAAGCTTGCTTGGCCCTTTTGTGGCTATAGGAAGAGCTGCATCCTGTTGTTGGCTGAAGGCCCTTTTGCATGCTTGCATCTCCTCAGGCACAGATGGACCCTGGTTTTCATGTGCCAGGATGGACAGTACGGGAGATCCCAGCTACTCAGATCCTATGGCTTGTACTGCACTCTAGAGACTTATGGCAGTGCTTTTGCCTCCTGCAAAAGACGCGTGGTGGCTTCTTTCTTTTAAGAAAATACGCTTGCATCCAGCTGCCCACTTTTACCTCACCTGAACAGCTATGTTTTTCAGCTGTCTACTTTAAAGCTAAACTCTTTGCAAAGCCAGAGATGTAGTATGCTGCCTGGAAGATATCACTTGATTTATGTGGTGTGCTGGACCAAGCTGAAGTAAAAAGACTTCTGTTCCCAAATCAGGACTGTTATACAGATGGGGGAGCTGGTAGTTTATTTCTTACTCTGATGCTATAAATTCAATAGACACAATTCTCCCTTACTTTGTTTTGTCTTATTGCTACAAAAAACACCTTAGTTGGCTAAAAACACCCCGTCTGTTGCATGTTTAGCAGCACTTTGTGCTCAAGGGCAGCACTATTTTTTGGTTTTTTTTGGTGAATTTTGCAAGCATCAGCAAGGGGAGAAGGGAAGTCAGGTTACGGATATTACTTGTGTAACTGTCTGCTGCCAGAGTCACTGTTGCTTGCTACAAGGACCCACCACCAATACCGGGACCTCCTGTGCCGCTTGGGATGATGATGAAGTGTAAGGAAGGTGGAGTGAGAGTGAGGTGCAATGTGCAGGTGAGGTGATGGGACAGGGATTGTGTTTTGAGTGTTGACAAGCTGCAGTAGGATGGGGAAGAAGTAGACAATAGACCTGGGCTATCAAACTCACGACTCAGTGTGGATTTGAGAGCTGTTGCGGCTGCTGATGATCCTGGTAGTACTCACCAAGCAAAGGTACAAAATCCTAAACTAGTTACGCGTGAGCTATTGTCACCTGCAAGCAAGGTGTCCTGGTTTGACCTAGCAGACAGCTAAGTCCCACACAGTTGTTAGCTCACCCTCCCCCCTCCCAAGTGGGATGGGGGGGAGAATTAAGGAATAGATACGGTAGAACTCGTGGGTTGAGATAAAAGCTATTTACTAAGACAGCAGAGAGAATAAAAGAAATACCAGTACATATATATATATATATAAGAAACAAGAAATAATACACAAAGCAAGGGACCAACAACTGATACCCAACCAGCCAGCAGCCCCTCCCTCTGAGCAAGAGAGCGATTTCTCTTCCGTAAAAATCACATGATGTGATGTGGTATGGAATAGCTCCTTGGTCAGTTTGGGTCAGCTACCCTGGTCCTGTCCCCTCCCAATTCACAGCTCCTTATGCCTTCTAACTGCTTCACTGAGGAACAAAATGTGTCCTTGGCTGTGTTCAACACTGCCAGGTGTTATCAGTTGTTTCTCTTCTGGGAACAAAACACAGCTTCATACCAGACACTGTGAGAGAAGTAACTTCTGTTAGAAACTAAGACACAAGGTCATCAAATCTTCATGCCCACCCGCCAAATGTTTCTATCTGCGTGATTAACACTATCCACAGATAATGTAACATCTGACCTCTAACAAATTCTAGAACTTCCCAGCAGTGTTTATTTTAAAGAGCTTTTTTGGCCACCTGGCAGTGTAGCACAGCTGCTGCTTAATTTAACAAGTTAATTAAGTTGATGGCATATTGATGAATGCATTGGAAAAACACAGACATTGGGAGAGTTTGACTGAATTGTACCTCAGCTCTGTGCTTCTGTTGCTTGCTGGTTCAAACAAATGGTTGGTCCTTTGAGTCTGGTTTTAGAGAGAACCAACACTTACTAGAAACAATCACCTTATAGATTTACCAATGTTTATAGAGTTATTACGTAGAGTTACCAAAATGTATAGAAGTTAGCATGTTTGGTGAGAGAACTTATATGACCCAAAGGCATAAGCTTTGTCTATTATTTGTGTTGATTGGAGGTTTGAGAGCAAGTGGTGGGAGAGATGAAAGTCATCTCCTGCAGTTCTGGCTGCCTTCTCCAGTACAACCGTAGCTGAGAACCAGGTGCTGCAGCCCTGTGTGATGCTGGCTGCCTCCCTCCATGATGTGTCAGTGTCAGGCCAGATCGTAGGAGAGGGCTGGAAGGAGGGAGCTGTGTCCTTACATGACGCTGAGAGTCAAACAGGGATGGGAACAAAATCCAGGTTGCTGACAGCACGTCATGTTTTAGGCATCCTTTTTTCCATCATGGCATTCAGAAGCATAGTGGCAGGACCTTTTATGATGTGTAATGTGGTGTTTGTTATTAGTGCCTTTGCCTTGTCAGAATGCTGAATTTAATTCTAACCCCAGAAGTGCAGTAAATGAGAAGTGAGGGCCAGCACAGACCTTGATACAGTCTTCCTTCTGCCCAAGGAACTGATGGTATCTGTTGGAACAGTTCAGTAACAGGAGTGCTATAAAAAGCAGGTTTGAAAAACTTAGAAAATGCATTTTTGTTTGCATTACATTTTCAGCCATCATTGTATATGCTCCAGCTTCCAGTAGCTGGAAGGTACCTCCAGTGCAGGAAAGCATCACAGTGAGCTCACAAGGAGAGCTGCCTCTGAGGAAGCAAACATGTCTGCTGAAGCATGGGACTTGTTTGCCGCTCACAAGGCAACCTAGCAAGGTGGTGTTCTCCTGTGAGTTGTCAGTGATGTGATAGTTTGTGGGCACAACGAGATGTCAGTGAAGGAATCCTCCTACCAAAGGTGGAGGGTTTGTAACATTTAGTGAATCTGAGAATGCTTTAAGATACACAGCAGGAACATTTGCTGTAGCTCTTGTTTGCTTCAGATGACTAACCCAAAATTGGATGCGGCCCCCGGTAGCTGTGCTTCCTTCCTGGAGCTGTTGCAGTGTTTGTAAAATGGAGTCATAATGTTCTTAGAGAAGGTTTCTGCTGCGCTTCGGTGCTTATATTACCTTAACTTTTCTTCTCCATGTGAAGTTGTGAGGATTTCGTTACTCTCTTCACATTTCTGAAGGATGCTTCTCTGCTTCTAAGGTCTTCAGTTTCACTGTACATGAATTGTGTTTGATAGATCTTCTTTCAGTATTGTCATGCAACAGATTTTCATTTTTCGTAGGACAGAGAAGGTGTGTGTCCAGGATCCTTGTGGTTTGACCTTCCTCTGGGATATAGGAGACCCAGATTTGAGTCCTCTTGACCTAGAAGGACGAGTACAGGCATACCGAGTGAAATCAGAGGCTCATTTTGTATTCATCCAGTGTTCTATTTCAGACAAGGCCAGTACTAGATGAATAAGCTATAAACAGCTCAAAAATAGAATGGCGCTTCTGTCTTTTCAGTTTTTTTTATGTCTGCATCTTTGTGTTTAGTAGTGTTTGATGTACTTTTTGTTACATAAATTCGTCTAATGGTAGATCAGATCTGTCGTGTCTCAGCAGACAGACTTACCTCCTTTCATAAAATAAAAACGGGAATATTTATGCAAGGCAGCAGCCAGTGATGTTTTCAGGCTGGTGCCAGGCTAGCTTAGCAGCAGCATTTGCCTTTTGGAATGTGCAAAGTCTGTGCTCAGGCCTCTTTTGCTTCTCTGGGCATGGGGACTGTGTGTGGCGTCACTAACGGAGTGTGATGGGTGGTTTCTTTAAGAAGTGGCGTAACTTAGGAGAGGAAAAAGTGTGAAAAAACACAGATACCTTTCTGAAGTTTGAAGACAGCCAGAGACTACATTTACACCTTCTGTTGACCACTTATGTTGGTTTTCTCTGAGGAGCTCATTGAAAGGTACATGAGAGGGAGAGGTGAATCCCTGTGAGGTCCTGGAAGCTGCAGCCTGACAAGTCATTTATTTTTCCTTTCAGCATATTTGGTTCTGTTTTCTCTGAAGGTTTGGTTCTGTCTTCTCTGAAGGAGGTGACAGCTGAGCAGGGTCACATATCCTTTTCCATGCAGTAAATTCTTTTAACTTTTTTCTCATCGGTGCTGAGACATCGGCTGTGTTTCTAACGTAAAATTTGGCTTCACATGTGAACTACCAGCTGTGTTGGTGGAACTGCCCAGATGAATCCATGCACTTTTCACAGGATCTTCACCGAAATGTCTGTCCTTAAGGCCTGAACCCAAGTGCCCAGACAATCTCATGTTTGACAAACACAACACTGTCTTACTGATCTGTTGTGGCTGTGGTATGAGACTGCCTGCGGATTGTCTGGCATCATGTGACGAGCTGCGTGTGACCACTCCTTTTTTTCAACGCTTCGCATTGCTCAGTGCAGCTAGAATTAAGCCCTTGATAATGTTTTCATTATGGCTTTCCCAGTGGGACACTGGGTGTCAGCAAATTGCTAAGTAAGCTGCACCAGTAGAGGAATTTTGGAATACTTGCAGAATCTTCCTTCTGAAGAGGAGAGATCTGAACTCCCTGAGATTTGCTGCCTTTGGGGAGCACTTGCTCATGTTAGCTAAAAGCCATTCCTCCCCTGCAATACTCTGTTCTCTTCCTTTTGTCACACAGCCTTCCTCCACTATCTCTACAAAATGGCTTTCATGCAATCTGGCATGTCAGCTGTTGCCTTTGTGCATTGTATTGGGGCTGGGATAAAGTGTAAGCTCTTCAGCCCTGGTGCTTTATAATACATCATGAATGCTGATAGTGCTCTGATTAAGGGGGAAAAAAGCAACCAAACAAACTTACAATTAACAATAACTAAGCAGATTTGGGAACTGTGAGTTCCCAGAAGTAGTTCCATTTTTAAAGATTTTCTTTTCCCTTTTTAAAGCTGTTCACCTTGGTATTTTCCTTACAGAAAACTGCGCTGTTAGGAAACAGACTTGTTTGGATCTGAGTATTACATGATTTCTCTTCAGAAAGCCAATTAGTGCTTGGACGGAAGCTAATCTGCTTCACAAGTATCATTTACAACCCTTGTCTTAGAAGTAGCAGCAAACAGCCATGCCGCAGAACCACATCTTAAGAAAGAGACGTGGTTGGCTTCTATACATCTGTTCTGTATGTTTCTATTTTGAGAGGCTTTTTCTGCTAGCCCAACGTGTCAGTGTGAACGCAGTGCAGAGTATGCAGCAGAGCTCCTCCGGGGAGAGGGCTTAATCAACCCTAGGGTGAGTTCTTAAACAGGGGAGGTGACAGGCTGTAGAAATGAGGCGAAGATGTGAAATCTTTGCAAACAGGAATTGTGACTCTGTCTCCTGGAGAGGAGCAATTCTGTTACATGCTGTAAGGCATAAATAGAAAGAATTCTATTATATGTGGTGAGGCATAAATAGAACATCCATCTTGACTTCCCTCTCTGTAGTGAGTGGTTGGAAAATCAAACTCAGGTGGACTCTCTAAATTAGAAAAAAAACCAAAAACTCTAATGAAGCACCAGTGATGTAAAAATTAAGATGTTACAGCTCTGGCTCTAATTAGCAAGCTGTCAAATTGCATTATCGTTTGGAAGCAGAGGGGAGGAATAAATAGAAAAGTGAATGCCAGAGAACTGAAAACTGAAGCCACAGCCCAGACCGACCTCTGAATGTCTGTTTTTCGTTGACAGGTTGATGACGCCGGGCAGTGAGATTCGGTTTGTCCATAAGCACATGGGTCTGGTTCCAGGCTGGGGAGGAGGCACCAGGCTGGTGCGAATTGTCGGCAGCAGGGCTGCCCTCCGGCTGCTGAGCGGGGCTGTCAGGGCGGACCCCAAAGGAGCGTTGGGCCTCGGGCTGTCGGAGGGGACCTTGTCATCTTCAGATGAAACTGGATCGCTAGAAGAAGCTCGAGCCTGGCTGAGTCAGTACACAGAGGGTCCGGCTAGTGTGATTCGGGCTGTGAAGAAGGTGATCACAGCAGGAAGAGAGCTACCCCTGGAAGCAGCCCTAAGGACAGAGAAGGATGTTTTTGGAACTGTGTGGGGTGGGCCTGCTAATTTGCAGGCATTGGTTAGAAGACCAAAGCATAAGTGATGGTCAAAGCTTAATAAATATTCTTGATATTTTTACAAAGCTTTCACTAAAGCAGACATTAAATTGAATCATTCAATGCCAGTTTAAATGAACTAGGTTTTAACCTTCCTGTCATTCGTGTCTGGCAGACATATTTGGTGTGCTACCACAGAATAATCCCCAGAAGATTCTTTACTGTTCTGATCACCCACTGAACGGAGATTAGTGAAATTCATACGTAAAGGTAAATAACTGTGCTTAGAATAGAATGTAATTCTTTCAGAACGAGGCTGAAAATTATTTTCTTGGGAGTAATTTCGTTTTTCTAACTGGTTTGGCAATGAATTGCTTGAGAGATGAGAGGTTTATTTATTTACGGAACAGGTGCACCTAAAGCTATACAAGCTGAATTCCCCAACATGTGGCCAGTGCCTTAAAGCAACTTTGAAGGTATGATAATTGTCGAGATGATGGTTCTTTTTTCATCTTCGGTCGATTCTTGGTATAATTGCTGAGAAAGCATACAAGGATATGTCATTTTTAAAGGTGATTTTTACAGAAGTAGTTCTGACTCATTGAGGAGCTTGTAGCCCTTGTTCGCTGTCATGGATCCAAATCTTTAACTGCATTTGAGCATCTACTCACAGCTTTAGGAACCAGCTAACTACGTATGCATTCCCACAGCCTGGGTGTGTGCTGCTGGGCACATAGCTGCTGACCTCACTCTTCACTTAGAATCTACTCAAAATCTTTAGAAGGCTGTGATGTGTAATGCCCCCAAATGGGATTTTGTTGACTAAATGGCCTCAGTACTTCAGCATTGGTGAAAGACTTGTCTGGAAAGACCAGTCTTCCTTTTACTGGTATGGCATATTTGGGCTGTGAAAGGCCAGACCACCTGGAACTTGATATCCGCGCCAGTGACTGCGTGAATAACTAGGTAACTCAGTGGGGAGGGTTTTCCCTTCAGAAGTCAGAAATTGAGACAGAGTCCCTGCTTTGGCAGATTGTTCTTGATTTAAAATGCAACATCTGTGAGAGCAAAAACATACGGGCATATCCATGATGGAGAATTTCCTGTACTGCTGATTAGAAAGCACTCGTCTATAAATCAGGCAGTGATGAGATCTGGGCCTGCGACCTGTGTGCCACAGGGGAGCGTGGTAAGGCAGAAACTCTGGGCTGTTTGGTGTTGACATGCATTCTTGCTCTGACCAAGCATAACTAACTAGGTACATGGCCCAAGGTCCCTTAGGAAAAGGAGGTGATTCCTTGCATGGAAATCCATGCTATGATTTGTATGGGGTGGCAGGAGTTTGAGGTGGTGAGGTGACTGTATGTAGGTTTGGGGATCTTGGGACAGATCAATGATGGGAATTAGGCCTGGACTGCCTGCTAAGATTCTGTAGCTTCTGAGCATATGCTGTGCTCTGCTGAGTATTTCATTATTTCATTCATATGGCGTTCACGGTGCAGAGTGTGCGTAGCCTGAAGGAACCAAAAGAAATACTGAAGAAGGGGATGCGTTTTGAGCTGGCACCTCATAGAAAATAAGCAACTTACTCTGCCCTGTTGATCTCTCCTTTCTGCCATCCCTTAAACTACTTTTGGAAGAAGATTTCAAACCTCTTCCCCAAAAATAACGCTCATAATTTTTTACTTCCAAGTTAGAGAAGAGAGGAATGGGAGCACAGGGAGAGGGTAGTGGTTATGTGCTTCCCTCCCCCCCCACTTTTATCCAGCAGCTCCTTGTCTGTTAGTCCTGTGCTGCTGAATGCTTTCCTATACTCCAAGGGTTTCAAACCCATGGCTTAATGCAGTAAGGATGTTTTAATATAGTAAGGCAATACTTGATTGTTTAGTTATGAAGCTGCTGTGCTTTTCATTAAGTTTCTCATTATTCATGAGGGATTCCAGATTGCCAACATCCCTGTACCTTCAAAGCATGCTCCAGTCCATGCTCCCCCAAGCCTTACCCACCTTTTTGAAGCAACAGCCTATCACACTGTCATTAGTCAAAAAATAATAAAAATATGCTTTCAATGACAACTAAGTAGGTCCTTGCCAGCAACAAGAATAAATTTGCCATTGCTACTGCTGTGATTGTGTTTTTTAAATGGCTGTGAATGTTACTTAGAACATTCAGTGAACTGGATGATATAAATTTGAAAGGTAGGAAGCTGTTTTATGTACACATTTTGAACTAGACCTGTGCTGTCACAAAGTGAAATCAGTATGTCCATCTACTGGAGACCTCTTTTCAGTTTGATTTGTAGACAAGGAGCTTACTTCTCCTTTCAGCAACTGCATTTCTCTGGCTATCCTCTCTGATTTGTATCAAAGCCAATGTTTGCTTCTAAGAACAGGACAAATAATTAAACTAGTGCTAGGAATGGCTAAGATGCTTTCAGAAAAGATTATAGAAATTAATTTTGTTCTCTCATCTGTTGGAATCACAAATACACTGAACATTGCTGTAGGAGATTCTCAGAACTGTAGGTGTGTGGTTTGTTGAAGGATTTCGTGCACAGCCGAATGCTGTATTCTATGATTTTTTTCTCCATTTTCAGTACAGCCCTCATTACGAAAAGCAGCCTAACTAAATTACCATGAGTGCTACCACGAGGCCTCCAGACTGAGATGAAACAGAATCCCATTTTAGCAATTTCAAACCTAAGTGTTCAATTTCATAGAGCACTTGCTTGTCATCCTGAAGTGACAAATACCTGTAACCAGCAGCTAATAGGCACTTAGTCGTTAATAATTGTAAAGAAAATCTAAAAGCTTCATTTCTTTTTGTTTCCCTTTAGAAATGATCTAAAACTGAACAAGCACTAAATGCACGAAATGAATTAGAAACCCATGTTCAGAATTGATTCTCCCAGTCTCCTAATTAAATAGACTGCTAGCTGTTCTGTTTCCTAGGGGCTAGTTTGCCAGCTCCCTCCTCAGCAAACAAGGTTTTGTATTACATTGTGAAAGGCCCGGCTTGTTTCTTGCCTCTCTGTTTTGGGACACCCCCAGTACTTAAGGGGCACGGGATTCTTAGCCAAGCGTTCAGAGCTTTAATACTGTACCACTGGGGATCACTTAGAGCAACAGTTATACTTCCCCATATTTGCTGCTGCCCAGCCTTTGGCAGGAATATACTTACCAAAGGGGCAGCCTAGGTAAGCTGGGTGTTCTTGCTTACAAGAAATTAAAGAAATATATATGGTTCATTAAAGAAATACATATGCAGTGTGCCTGTAGCTTGGCTAAAATAGACACAGAACAAATCATTATTTGAAGGTAATGGTTCAAATAAATTGTTGGTTACTGCTTCTCAAGCTAGGAAGAGCATTTGCCACTCTGATGATCAGCTGTTATGCTCCCATCAGCCTTACTTTAACTAATTTTAGTAATTCACAGCTGCAGTCTGCCTCTGCTTTGGTCAAGAACCCCACTGGATAATCACTGATGAAATTCATTGTAAATTTTTTTTTGCTGGAAGTCCTCACATTGAGTATATAGAAGTCTTGTATTTTGCATCTTGCTTTTACCGTGCCTAACCCCACACTAAGTGAAATGCACGCACATACTGGAAGCATTCCTACTGAGTGTTTTATGGCACAGTTAGACTTTGATTAGAGCCACTGTATGCTAACTAACTCAGAACAGACAGAAAGACAGGTGGCCAACTAACAAATGGAAGAAAAAAACATTCCAAACTCTTTCTTGCCAAAGGTCATGTTACTGGCTTATTTCCTTATGGAACTGGAAGGTGATAACCTGTGACCAAGACCACCCACTCCTAGCTGAGAAAGCAACAAATATTCTTTCATCTGTCTCAGTTTCCTGTGAAATTTCCTTTGTGCACTGATACACTGTGTCACCTGTGAGCAGAGAAACCAGAAACTGGATGACGTGCACACCTTTGCCCAAGAATAGGCATGTCAGTCTTTCTTACTGTAAGACCTTTTCAGAAGCTTAAATCTACCATTTTTAAAAATCAGCCCATTTAATTCTCCTCAAAGCACTGTATACCTACAGCACTTCTGTTCAAAGATTTGAAATACTTAAGCACCAGCAACTGTCCCTTTCTATTCAGGGACACATGCCCTTAGAATTGGGGTTCAATTAGCTTTATTTTAAAGGCTGAGCCCAATCAACAAATACTGTTCCTCTTTTTGAAAAGGAAACTCCCATAGAAAAAACAAGCTGTGCTTCTCAAGATCTGGCTCGTAAACATCTGTAATACTCAGTTTGTAGTAACTGGGGCCAATCCAGGAGCTGCATTTTTAATACTAGCCCAAAACTATCTGATCTGGTTGTGCTATCGAGGACAGGTATAGCAATGTAGCCCTTAACGTCTTCTTTAAGGTCGTTTGATTACTTAAGCTCTTTTATTTCAACACTTCTGCTGCTGCTAAGATTGTGTGATCCTTGTGCCCGCAACTGTGAAGTGAGTTGATCAGCACTTCAGGTGAGAAGTATGAAGCGTGCGTAAGCAGAAAGCCTGTTCCTTGTGATTTTTCGTTAGAAAGGCAAACTCCCATACAGTGCTCTGTTTAAGATGCAGTCAGGAATGTAAGACTTTAAGAATGCCACTTTTAACCAATCCTCCTGTTTGGCAAACACAGGAGGCCGTTTTATGATATAGTTTTCTTTCAAGTTCCTCTAATGAAGTTCAATTAAGTTGGAGACATATCTAAGATTGTTACTGATAAAATGTAGTTTTATTAAATTATAAATTCCGTAACAAAAACGAGACAGATCAAGAAAGACCTCAAAAACAGAACTACAGGGACTAGATGGCAAAGCCAGTGAAAATGCCATGAAGTGTATAGGTAAGAATTTGCAACAGAAGTTAACAGCATTTTTACATTTCCATTAAAGGAAGGTAAATGACTGCTCTTTGTCTAATAAAAACACACTTTAACTCCAAACTCACATCTATTTTCTCACATTAAATTAAGCATCCTGCTCACACCCAACATCTTGTCTGCTCCCACATTGCTTTAGTGTTCTTTTCATACATCAATCCATGCAGAAAGTAGTAAGACACTTAATGCAACAATCAGATAATGAAGACAATTCAAGTTGTACAGTAGATATACATTGGCCAAAAAAGGATCGAGTATCTTCAAGGGGAAAATGCTACAAAATAAACACAAGACATTTTCAAGAAAACCGGGTATTGCTAAGCAGCTTTCAAACCATTAACAGGACAACCCAGTTTCTTACAGTTAGTCTTCCAGCTGAGACATGTTAAAAGACTTATGTTAGGCCAGATCTGTTTCTCCCCTTCACCCCACCCTCCCACCAAACACACCGCTAGATTTGAGTGCAATGCCAATGTGGACAGAAAATTTACAGATAGGAGACTGAGTTTTTATATCGCATGGCTCCAGATTTAAACTTCAGTGACTGTGCACTGTCCGTCTGGCCTCCTAGAACTTACGCTTGTGTTTGCCACCCCCGCCCCTGCCACTGGTCTATCCACTCCTGACTGGTTTGCATTTGCATTCAAGTGTCTCTGCTGGGCAGAGGATGGGTGTTGCTGGAGGGGAGCAGACACATCCTCACTATCGCTGCTAGCATCTGATTCGGTCTCCTCCACAGAGGTGTCAGGGGCTGGCACCCTACCCGAAGATGATGATTCGTGGTCCTCCTCTCCCTCTCCCATATGACTCCTTTCAGCCATACTGTCTCCACTTATTTGTAAGTGGGCAAAAGAGTTCTCCAGAGAAGTGCTCGCATCAGGAGATGGCGTTGAAGGACTCATCAGATGACCATCTAGTGACGGCAGGGGCCTAGCAGAAACGGGTACCGGAGGCTGTACAGCTGCAGCTCCCGCAGTCAGTGTGCTGTCTGCACCATCAGCAGAGCTCTCTCTTGCCAGGTTGACAGTGTCACAGTCCAACCTAAGCCCAGCCACTCCCTTCTTTGGTATATCTATGATGTCCCGTTTTATTTTTCGGCGCCGTCCATGCTCATTTCTCCTATACTGAACCATATTTTCAAGATCTGCCACGTATAAAAACCCAGCAATTAGCATTTCAGTGCTCTTCTTACCCTTGGAAAAGGCATCTTCCAGCTCTCTGCTGGTACGTTCATCATACTGCCACCAACCGTTTCTCCCTTCATAATACCAAGCGTATTCCCCGTTGCCTCTGCTTGCTGCTTTGAGTTCTTCTGGTGACAGTAAGGTTGGCTTGTCAAGAAAATCCTCTGGGATCTCCTGCCGGCACAGTGCACATCGTTTCCCAAGCCAAGAAGCTCCCTTCACACACAGATAGCAGAACACGTGTTTACAAGGCAGACTGACTGGATGGACACACGTTTGCAGACAGATAGCACATTCAGGGACTGTCAGGGAAGGTGCTGCATTAGCACACGACTCGTTTGTCTTCCTATTTGTGGGAAGCATGTTGATTGAATGATCTATTTCGCCACAGCCAGCCATCCTGCAGAAGATCAAAGAGAGGTGTCAGTTGTTTATTGTGTCAACCTAAATTGGCACCTTCCCTCACCATCCACATCAGATGTTTGCCTTAGATTAAGTTATCATTTATGAAGTTTAACTTCTGAAGACACTAACAGGTTAACATCCTGTTTCCTCAGTCAACAGACTAAGCTGAATTTTGGGAGAATTTCTTCTGCTAACTGCTAATCTGTAATCTTCTGTTTCACTTTTAACAAAACACCATGCCAAACTTTGGAATTTCCTCCGTCCTTTTTCTGAAGCAGTATTGACTGGTGAACTTCAGGCAGCCTACAGGTACTACAAGACGTCCAGCCCGCCAGTTATTTTGGAGCCTCCTCAGAAAATGTTAAGAAGCTATGATTTTTTTCCCAAAGGGTAACCTAACCACAAAACAATCTGTTTTCACAGTACTGGTGTTCATCAGTTTAATTAGGGGATTACCAGAACAGCACTTCAGACAAGGTTCCCTGAGTACAAAATACTCCCAGCAGCAGCACCAGGCTGGAGCATTCTCACTCTGTTTCTTAGTCACTGTGCATCACAGTGTCTGCTCCTCAGACAGGCTCGCAACAGCCACAGGGCTACAGAAAGAACTGGATTTCAAAACCAAGGTGGCTTTTCAAAAGACATCCTAGATTTCTTTTTCCTGAAAAGCAGGTGAACTCACTGATTCAGTAAAGTGCACCTCAAAAGGAATTGTTCCAGCCCAGCAGAAGGGGCAGTGTATCACAGGAGATGAAATACACGGCCATTATTTGATTAGTTCATGAAGTCATTGCCTCTCCTTCTCTGGCCATGCTTTATTTCTGTCCTTAAAGATAATTTTTGTAACCAACTGTAAGAAAAGTATGGCAAAAAAATGCTCTGGCATTTTGTAGGGTTTCAGTAGGTGAAAAACTCTAGCCTTGACACATAAATACCTGCTCAACTATGTTTTCATGGCAGTCTTTGACAGACTGTTTCGTGGTAATTTTCCCTTTATATTCTTATTTATTAGCTATCAAAACGTAACACTGAATCTCAAATGAGGGAGAAGAATAGGCTTTAGGGGATGGGGCCTAAAAAAGGGGCCTTTTTCATTTCACATCTCCAACTTGGCAGAATAAGGCTCATGCTCAGCAAAATAGCCTTTCAGTAAAACTAGTCTTCATTGTACAAACAGCTGAGAATAGTTAATCCAAAACCACTACAGAATCACGGAAAGGTGGGTTGGAAGGGACCCTCAGAGGTCAGGCAGTCCAGCCTCCTGCTCCGCATGGCCCTACCAACACTACTAGATCTGATCGGTCATGGCTTTGTTTAGCTGAGTTTTTTGCAACCTGCAAGGACGGTTGTATGGCAGTCTCCCTGGACAGCCTGCTCCCTTACCTCAAGAGAAAATCCCCAGTGTTATTGTAAAAGCCTCCACTGCTTTATGTAACTTACCAACACACCCTGGGATTAAAAATATATAGTATTATTCTGTATCTGTATTTATAACAATGTATTTATGTGCTATTTACTTAAAATGCATCCCTGTATGCTATCTGTTCCCTTCTATCACTGTAATTTCCTCTCGAAAGACCAATGCTTTCTCTAATCCTTTTTTTTTTTTTTTTTTTTAAATCAAACCAGTTTTTAAAAAGCTCTACAGCTCACATTTTTTTCTGAAGTAGCATGTAATTGTATCCACCTGTTTCAGTTTTGTAGCTAAATTTTTCTCTGAGATTAAAACCAAATCTGTGCACTAGTTCTTCACTCAGGGTGCCAGATGCAGATGCAGCATTACCGCCCGGTAATTGTCCTTACTGCACAGTACACATCTATGTGCAAGATCCATGCTAGCAGTGTTGTGAGCAAGATGCTTTCTGGCAGCCTCACGCTTTTCAGGTTGTATTTGGGAACAGAACTTTACAATGAAACTAGTTTTTTATGACAAGAAACTTATCAGAAAAAGGAGGGAAGAAAAGCTCTTCAGATTTCAGAATACCCACAAATACAGTCCCATCAGTATCTCACAACAAAAGAGCTGAAAGAGAAATCCTTGTATTAATTTGTGCCAACCATGGCTGAGGAAGAAGGATCTGAATTTTTACATGTTCCCATAATAACATACTACTGTGCAAAAAGGCCCAGCAGCTGAGATTTTCATTTCTTCTCCTTTCCCCTAAATACATTTTATATGGTTATACTCTTCAAAGAAAAGAAAAACAACCTGAAGATAAGTAACTGCTCTGTAAACTGTGTGTCATAATTAAAGAATTGGGAGACTGCTGGGATTAAAAATGTAATTCACTTTGACAAATCAAATTCTGCTATCTTGAGCTAATTCGTGAGCTCAACTAAACTAAAAGCAGAGTGAGTTCTCACCTGTTCTCTGAAAGCATAATTCTGCAGTACCTGAACTGTGCCCGATAGGTAACCTGTAATGCGAGGGCTCTGATTCCTTACTAGATCAAGCCCATAACACAGCATATGAATGGAAAGAAAGAGTAAAAGCCTTATCTTCAAAGTCTTAAGTGATTTTTAAATGACTTAGAGGAAAACATTATGTGTAGAATTAATACAGCTAGAGGAATAAACCCTTATCTTTAACCAAGCACTACTCAGGAACACAAAACTCTTAATAAAAGATAAGCACAACTGCAGTTGCATGTGCTCGGAATGCAGGACAATTATGCATTTGAAGATTTACATCAACTAAACTGAGGCTGTCTCACTTTTTGGTTCTGAAGGAAGATCCTAATAATTAATCCGTTATTGTTTACTCTTTTAAGCATCACTTCTAGCTTGTAGTTTGTTTATATGCTAGTATGAGGACATCTATACATAGATTTCTATTGAATAGGTAGTGCTTTGGAAAGGGGGAAAAACATCTAGGGCTGCTATTCTGCTAAATTATGACTGTGGAAACACATTCCAGCTTCACCATGTTAGTAACTAAACAAAACTGAGCACAGAATATTTTCCCTGCAATTAACACTAACACTTACAACGAGATTTAATCAGAAAAGTCTTGTATTAGAATGGTTACCAATAACAAAGCTCTGCTTTTGTAAGGGCTGGGTTACTTTAATCACTTTGGGTAACGGGGAAAATTACATTATTGAATAAATTAAATCAAGCTCAGTGACAAGTTCTAAAAATAAAATTATTTGAAGTATTTGGATCATCAGTTCAGGGATAAAAAAAGGGAACAAGAAACACCCGAGCGCTGCATTTTAACACAAATACAGCCCAAAGCCAACTGAGGAGGAACTCGTTTACAATCTTGCCAGATCTCACCTCCTCACCTCTTTTTTTTTTTAATATTAATTAAAATAAAAAAAAACAACGAAAAAAAAAAAACCAAAACCTTACATTTCATTGGGTAAGCTTAGGGTGCCTTCAGCAACACACCAAGTGTGGAACAGGTAGTGTATAAAAGCTGTATGAAAAGTCCCGTGGCCTTCTGGGACTCTGTCAGAAGAGAAAGTAAACTCCCATAAAACCACCCCAAAACCAAGCAGTTTTTCAGACTCCAGGTCAAATTCTAACTGCAACCAACCCGTGCATCAAGGAGCTGGCACATGAAAGTCCTTTAACAAAACAACAGCAGCTTACTTTTTCTGAGTAATGCCTACTGGAGCATGCCACAGGACTGAAGTGTCCTCTCTTCAGATGTCCCCAGCGAGGGCGGCAGGTCCTCTTCCCCAAGGCTGGCTCATTCCTTGTTTGTCCTGCCCAGCGGCACGCTACTGTGTTTCAGCTTCTCTGCAAACTACTGGAAAGCAAACAGTATCACCATTACAACAGAGGTATGAGCAAGCAAAATACAATGCCAGGGTCCTGTCACAGAAAAGAAATTACTATTCTTTCATTTACCTGATGAAGGCTACTTTCTATGTATACAATTACCATCAGACTTTGTCCCATTTTCTACAATTATCAATTCTGGCCCACAGTTTGATGTCAATTATTTTGATGTCTACCTTGCACAAATTATCTTTTTCTAAAGTATCATAAAAGGCAATCATCTTTAGCTACAGTAAGTCAATGCCTCATTTCCATCAAGTAACTATGTACTCAAAAGGAGAAAGGAGAGCTAAGTTAAGAATATGTTTTGTTCATGCAAATTTAACCTCTAGTACCTGACTTCTTGTATTCAGAGAGTTTAAAAAGATACAATAGCTACCTAAATCCACAGATAAAAAAAAACATTCATATCATATTATCCCAAAGGCCTATCTAGCCTTGTATCTTGTCTCTAAACAGGCAGGAAAACACACTGCATGTGAACAGGGGGCTTTCCCTAGGCCCTCATTTCGAGCAGCCTGTAGCTTAGGGCCTTCTTGATAAGGTGCCCAACAGTTACGCATTCAGCTCAGGAATGAACCTCAGGTGATCTCTGAAAAAGAGGACAGGGATGCAATTCAGCCTCCCCGACTCAGGTGATATGCTCCTCTTCAGGCTACCAGGTGATGTCAGCTACAACACGCTTTGTGGCATGGCACCAACCCAAACCTGAGCTAATTCATTGCACAAATGCAAAATAATCAATGGAAACCACAAAGCGCCTTAACAATTAGCTAAGTAACTCTACAATACGGAGGTAGGAATCTGCAAACTCAGGGAGAGCAGGGGGCTACCAAGACTTCACTGTCACATTCTCCTGCTCTGAACAGGACGGTCTTGACCTAGAAGAGCCACTCTCAGCTACAGAAAGTATTTGAGAATCCTCTGTAAAAAGACTGATGAGCCATACAGGCATATCTTCCTCTCTTCGGGGCTGTAGCTTTTAAGACAATTCTTAGGCATTGTGAATGACAGTTTTCAGTTGCTGCAAAACGTTACATACACGAATGCTTTGAAGCAGACCCAAGAATGTCACGTATTAGATTTCAGTTTGCTCAAGGAAAGAATCATTTCAGTATAAACACAGTGCGGATCAGACTTATGTACAGAGTAGAGAAAAGTCAAGGAGCAATAAGTCTGAAAGAACATGGAGCATTTCACATTATAGTCTTCTGTGCCATGGTCTATCAAATGATAGAAAATTTATCATTAATAACATCAGAATGGAATGTTCAGATGACTTCTGTGCAAGATACATTACTCAAACGTTATTTTCTTTATAGCTGAGCTCCATGTGGCATTCAGTGCAGCTATTTTTAGAGATGTTCCTAAGGAAAAAATGCAAAAATTAGCATGCCTATCCATTTGTCCTGGCACCTTTTCTGAAGAGAGACAGCCCTCCCCTCATCATTTCTTTACACGTCAATCTGGAGAGCTGCAATCACATTAAAATTTTGGCTCTGCTAATCCACTCACACGAGATACGGCGTTTGCTATGATCAAAGAGACAGCTGCACAAGCTTGATGCTGTGGATGGGGTGCTCAGCCCTTCATCCTAGGCGCTGGCTTCCTCTAGTCTGTCTGCAGGTATCGCTCCAAGCCTTCTATGTATTTACCACCTCCTGCAACCCACTAGCAGAGGTAGCACGTTGTGAGACCAAATGTTACATGGAGATGGGAGGAGGAGGTTGAGTTTAGTTCTGACAGATTTCTTAGGGGAAAAAAAAAATGCGTGCACATACTCAACGTATGCAATCTTACCTAGAAGGATCCAAGTAGGGCACAATTATAGGATTATGGTACAGCAACTTTCTAATTGCTGCATAGCTCTTAAAAAGAACTAGTTCACAAACTGACTGCAGGTAACCTCTACACTTCATTACGTTGCTATTTGTTTAATAAGCCAGTCTTGAAAATTTTACTAAATGGGATAAAAGACACTTGTGGTTACACACACACCCCCCCTCCCTGGACTCCTGCTCCTTTGAAGTTAAGTGGCTGAGGGCTGTGTTCTATACTTAGCAATTAACTTCCTGCACTAGGAAAGCATCTCGCATGAGGAGTTACGCTATCTGCTGCAACCTGCAAGCGTCCCTTCCTCCTGTGTGCTTGCTGGGTCTGTGAGTCCTATCGCATGCCAATCTTGAAGCACTCAGCCCACAACAGACGAAGGACACTGACCAGGAACAAGGATTTAAATTTGGCATCACCAGCTGGGCAACAACTCGTCCCACTTCGAGGCTCAGCCAGTGTTAACTGCTCTTTGTTCCCTTGCAAGTCCATCAGGACGCTTGCTGAGAGACGCCGTGCCAGCCTCTTCCACACAACGTCAGGATTCTGAAGCGGTGGCCTTCCTGGCACACCGGTCATCCCAAAATGGCTTCAGGACTTCCTTGAGAAAAACACCAAGCTTTTACGAGACCAAGATGCAATGAAACTGTCTCTTGTCAGATCAGCCAGCTGCTGCCCACCAGATCCCCAGTAACCTAGCACAGCCAAGACATTTCTTTTTCATGTTTTCTATTACTTTGGGGACCTCAGTGACAGGAAAAATAGCAACAAAAAAAAAATCCTGGAAACCTACATATTTAAGAAGTCGGGTCCTAAATGTAAATGCAGTGTTTACTACCAACAGCCTTAGGAAATTTATGTAAATAAAAGCTTAGCTTTTTAGAAACAAACAAAAGACGTTGGAAAATTTAACTAAAACCAACTTCTCACTTGCTGAAGGCTATCATTTAAATCTTGCCCCAAATGAAAGGTGATCTCTTCTGCAACACCACACAGACTACTTGAAAAAAGTTATCACAAACTCATCCTTTGTCTTCCCATGGGCTGAAAATTCAACAGGTGCAGCACTACAAAAGAAATAGAAAAAGGAAAGTACTTTTCTGTGATTAAATACTTGACTGTTTCCTTCAAGCTCCCTCTCTTACATCTCAGTTACTGAGGAGGTGGGGTGGGGGAAGGTTGAAGCAAAAAGAAAAAGAACCCCAGAATTCAGACATTCCCTACAAGATACCATGAGCCAAATGCTGGGGAAGGAGGGAAGGACAGTGGTGATTGTTTTGATGGTGCTTTGCTTTATAAGGGGGAGAAAAACAAACAAACAAACAAGCCACACTCTCCCATCTGAAGGCTCCTTCAACACAGCATCAGCTAAAGGTACCAAGCCCAGCAGGTGTTTTTTGAAGTGTCACCAAGCACCGGGCAGCACAGCCGCTAAATGACCTCCTTCTCCTGCTCACAATGACTTCTGTATCTCTTACATTTAGAAAATCCTCAGAAATTACCAATGTCATAGGGCTTCAAGTTAGACAGTGCTATTACACGTTAATTAAAAAAAATAAATAAAAAAAAAAAAAGCAAGCTTCTATATAGGTTTGGAACTGAATCACAGAAAAACAGTCAAGCACAGAACAGTCAACCATTTTGGTACTGAGCTGCTACAGATTTATATTCAAGATGAGTTTCTTCCCCTGTGCTATAATTGGACCACTGAATCCGGAGTATGTGTCCTATTTCAATTTACAGAGGAAAACCCTAGTTTCGCACTCAAACAATAGGCCAGTGTCAAAATTCCTGTGGAAAAGTAAAGCTGAAATGGGTTCAGTTGAAGTCATCAATGCTTAAAAGAGAGAAACTAAGCAAAGGAATGTCTTTACACATAAAGACTTGATTAACATGCAAAAAAGGAGAAAGAAATCATAGTTCCAATAAGAATTTTTCCCCACCAAGAAAACCGCCTTCCAAACCCTACTCAGCCTTCCCAAATCCCGCAGCTCCATCTCTCTAGGAAAGCGACAATACAGCTACGTCTAAATCGATGTGCTGATTTTGCATGGAACAGAAAGAGCAGAACTTTCTGCCACTCGGTACAGATTCTGCACCACAGCAATTTAAACAAGCGGCACTCGGATTCACGGAGAAAGAAACCACAACATCAACACCACCAGACTACAAAGCGAGACGGTGCGAACATCCAACATTTAAGACTTACTCCACAGGACCAGATCAGTATTCAGATGTCACAGCGTCCTCAGCGCTGTCCCAGCTGCCCCTGTTGGTGACACGTAGGGCCCATTTCTGACCCCCCTGCCCGGAGGCAGCAGCTAACTAACAAAGCAGCAGCGCTGTGCTTCCAGTGCCAGAGCTGTGAGGCTGTACAGCTCCGAGCCCCGCTCCTCCCTGGGATTGCCTGCTGCGTGCTGTGCCACCAGCAACGCATGTTCCATGGCATCTCTAGTTCATGTCACAGAGCATCTCTAGTTCATGTCATGCTGAGATGAGAAGAAACCACTTGCATCTGGGTTTCTCAGGGTGGTGAAATGGGGACACCCACAACCAGGACTCCCTGAGCCCACATTTACGAAGCGCTCTGCAACAATTTTCCAGCAGCGACGATACACGTCACACCCACAGCAGGACCCGTTTCCACGTCCCATTTCACTGCTCTGAAAGGAGGCAAGCGAAAGCCCCGAGCCCCGCAGCCACAAAGACACAGCAGCAGCACCAGCACTTCCGCCGGCAGCGCCGCGTCCCTCCGCCACCCGTTGCCCACCGGGCACTCACCGCCCGCCGCAGCCCGCGCCGCTCCGCGGGACGCGCCGACGTCACGCGCGAAGGAGGGGGAGATGGCCGCGCCACCGTGACGCCACGGAGCGGGAGGGGCCTCCGCCAGCTCCGCCGCCGGGGGGGCGCGCTCCTGTGACGCCACTCCGCCGCGCCGCCACGGCCCGGCCCCGCGCTGCCGCCATGGCGGGCGCGTCCCGCGGCC
>WBMW01000795.1:482218-539599 GCA_013396635.1 Penelope pileata
CGAGCGGCAGCGGCTTCCGGGGCTGCGGGGGTCGTTGGGCCCACGGCCATCGAGCGGAGGTTAAGGGAAAGGAAGGGCCCCCGGGAAACTGTTCTTAGTAAGATAGAAACCCGTGCCTGCCTTTGAGAGGCCGACCGTTCGCTGCAGAGAAGTGTGAACGCGCGGTTTCATCTTGCACTGCATGAATAGAGAGCTAAAGGCAGCATCGGGGTGTGCTGAAGCCAGTAACCAAGGAACGTTACCCACACTGTTTCCAGTCCTTGTTAGCTGCTTCTGTTCCAGTCTGGGTGCATGCTGTTGGCACCCCTGTTTCTGTGCCGTGCTTTTGGCACGAGCGCATCCTGTCCCTTCCAGTGGTGGTTCCCCGAATGCGTGTTAGCTGTCCCTGCCTACTGCAGTGAAACTGCTGCAGCTCTGTCCTCCTGCCTCTGCTTCCCTCGTGGCCCTGCTCCCACCTGGGCTTCTCTTTGTTCCGTAGCATTGCCCACAGTGTCATCAGTCTGGAACTTAACGCCTAATGCTTGTCACTAAACTGTCAGTGAATGCTGTGCCTTGAAAAGTATAGATTCACCAGAGCAAAAAAAGACACCACTTGCCCTGGTGAGTGTCTGCAGTCCCACCATTAGTCCTCTGCTGATGCTTTGACAATGGAGAATCCTTGTCTCAGTGTTTCCATTTATAAAGAATTTTCTTCTTCAGTTGTGTGCGATACTATATAAACCCTTGCAGATATGTCAACACTTGAGCTTCGCCGGGAGCTCCATCCTTGCTGCATGTGACACTGTTAGGGAAGGATGGGAGAAAAAGTTTCGTTCTGCTGTGGTTTTGAGTCTGTATCAAAGCAGATTTGGGGGTTAGCGTGGAGAAGCTCCCAGTTGCTCCAGGTCATGCTAGCAGCAAAGGATTGGGGGATTTGTGGCATTGTGCCCCCTCTGCCTCACGCCGTGAAGTCACCAACTTCCTGCTGGAGTGTCAGCATGCTCGTGGCACTTCTGTGCAGGCAGCCAGAGGAGGGGCTGAGGCATGAGTCCCAAAGGGAAAATATATGAAAAGCAAATCCTGATCGTGTTTTGATGACACGTTTGTTGTATGAAGCCCTGTTGCCTGTAGCTCACTGCACTCCTTTCCTCTAAGCTGTTGCAGAGTGTGGGATCCCCAGGCTGCTCGAACATTTTCATTAAAGTGATATATTGCTACCATCATCAAGGACTGAGTGAGATGTGGAAAATCTTCAGAGTTCTTTCTTTTTGTAAGTTATATATGTTGTTTTTACAGTCTTCCACACAAGTTTATGCTGATGCTGCATGTGTTTTAAGTACCAAGTGGCCTGGCAGCTGGTTCTGCGCTGTGCGACCAGATCCAGGCCACCTCCACCTCCAGTACTGGCTCTCTGGAGGAGCTGCTGACCAATGCTGTCACAGCAGTGCCCACCACGGTCAGGGAGACAAAGGTACCTTCTCTTCAGCTCCCTGAAAGTGCAGTTGCAGTTGTGTTGGTGAAGCACGGGGGGGCCTGGCTGGCCGTGAGGTGATCGACAGGCCTCCAAAGCCTAGGCTTGGGCTTGCAACTTGTTTTTCATTTTGACTAGTTGAAAACTGTTGAGATCTGTGTCTGTCTCAGCAGTCTACACTTAGTGGTGTTGCTGTGCTGCTGCTAAGCTGGTTTCTAGTCACCATTTGTAGACTCAGAGTAAAGTGCTAAGGCCCGAATTGGCATATGAAAATCCAGCTACTGTACCTTGTATAATTTCTGTATTTTGCTTACATAATCTAGATATGTAGCAATGCCTGCCAAATAGACTTATTTAACAGTTTTGGAAGAACTGTGCTGTTTAGTCATGGGAACAATCCCATTTTGCTTTAAAAACAGAAAGTTGAATGATGTCAGTGAGGAGGAGAAGTGGGAGAAGAGGAGCTGAGGGTGAGTTCTCTTTCTCAGTTCTTCCAACCTGTGACTCTCTCTGGATCTGTACCCATTCTGTCTGCGAACTCACAGGGAGAGGTCTGTATTGTTTTGCTTTCATTTAGGGGCAGTAAAAAAAATCCACATAATGTACAAAACAAACTTATTTTATTCACCCAGTTGGCAGCAAAGGTAAAATTTTCTTGTACCAGTAAGTAAACTGGCCAGGAGCCAGCAGTGTGCCCTGGTGGCCAAGAAGAACAATGGGATCCTGGGGTGCGTCAGAAAGAACGCGGCCAACAGGTCAGGGGAGGTGATCCTCCCCCTCTACTCTGCCCTGGTGAGGCTGCATCTGGAGTAATGTGTCCAGTTCTGGGCTCCTCAGTTCAAGAATGACGGAATCATACGGATTGGAAGGGACCTCTGAGGATCATCAGATCCAACTCCTCTGCTAAGGCAAGTTCCCTACTGTAGGTTGCAATTGCAGAACTTCTAGAGACAGTCCAGTGGAGGGCCACAAAGATGATTAGAGGTCTGAAGCATCTCCATTCTCTACAACTTCCTGAGGGGAGGTTGTGGTGAGGAGGGGGTCGGCCTCTTCTCTCAGATAACTGCTGACAGGACAAGAGGGAATGGCTACAAGTTGCGCCAGGGTAGATTTAGATTGGATATGAGGAAAAACTTTTTCTCTGAAAGAGTGGTCAGGCACTGGAATGGCCTGCCTAGGGAGGTGGTGGAGTCACCGTCCCTAGCGCTGTTCAAGAAGCGGCTGGATGAGGTGCTAAGGGATATGATTTAGTAGCTTAGTGGGTAGGGATGGTGATAGGAGGACGGTTGGACTAGATGATCTTGTAGGTCCTTTCCAACCTAGTGTTTCTATGATTCTATGATTCCCTCGTGAAGAAAGGCTGAGAGATGTGGGACTGTTCAGCCTGGAGAAGACTGAAGGGGGGGGATCTTATCAATGCTAATGGGTAGGAGTCAAGGGCCAGGCTCTCTTCAGTGGTGCCCAGCAATAGAACAAGGGTCAATGGGCACGAACTGAAACATAGGAAGTTCCATCTGAACATGAGGAAGGGCTTCATTACTTTTAGGATGACAGAGCGCTGGAACAGGCTGCCCAGGGAGGTTGTGGAGTCTCCTTCTCTGGAGATATTCAAGACCTGTCTGGACGCCTACCTGTGCAACCTACTGTAGGGAATCTGCTTTAGCAGCGGAGTTGGACTGGATGATCTCCAGAGGTCCCTTCCAACCCTTACAATTCTGTGATTTTCCCAGTAGTGAATCTTGTGTCCTAGACTGGAGACCACAAAAATCTCTTTGACTTCCTTCCCATCAAAAGAGAATTTAAACAACATCTTCAAAATCATGAAGTTTTTAAAAAAATGGTGTTAGATTTGGAGTTTCCTTTAAATTTATCCTGAGTTTTACATCTGCTTTGTAATTATTTATGTAGCTGTAAGGCAGACTGTATTTTAACTTTAGTTGAAGCTGAGATTGTCCTATAATCATACATTCAGAAATTACATCTTCTTGAAAACTAGCTGGAGGCACAAGATTTTTGATGGAAAACTATTAGAGATAGCACCATCATGCCTACATTTTATTTTAATGGAAAGAAAGCAAAATATCACAAATATGTTGTTGTTGTCATCATCATCTTTCATTTAAGGAATAATGAATTAGAAATTGCAGTTTCCTTTTGTATCACTAGATGGTATATGGTAACTGTAGGGAAGCTGAGCTCTTCAAAACAACGTTGATCAAATATAGGTATTTCTCTCTTGATCCAGCTAATATACAGAGCAGATTCCTGGCTTGCAGAGTATATGCATGCAAAACTATTCCTGACAGCTAAAACTAGAGGCTGAGTGGTTCTTGTGCTGAAGTTTTCTGGGCAATTGCACGCTAGATAGCTCTCTCTTTCAGGGTTATATTTAAAATGAGGAGCTCTGTACTGAAATGCTTGAAGATATGTATGTTCTGTTGGAAAGTTAGCAAAGTCTTCAAACTGCATGTATCACCCTCTGAGCTACCTTCTGGTGAGCTCTCAGTAGGTGTTAAAGTCCTTAAAAATGGAAACATAGGTTTGTAGTTTTAGTTATGTCAAATGAAATGTCATATGATTGCTGTGCAAGCAGCTAGTTTTACACAAGAGGGTATGTTATGCTTTTTACAGGCAGTATTTTTGAATGCTACAGCAGCACAATCAAAACAGCATCTCCTACAGAAATTATAAAAGAAAACAAAAGAAATAAAAATAGGTAGAATATGAAAACAGATGAAGTAAGGAAATAATAGAACAAACAAGCAAAACACAGCCAAAACAAACTCTACAAAAGTATTTTTTCCCAGAAATTATGATGTTTAAATTCCCATTTAACCCGTTTTGAGAAAAAAATCAGCTTCTGATTTCTTTAGAAAGCTGACATGATTCAAAAAAGCCTCCTTGCCTGACCTCATTTTAGCACCTAGTAACGCTGCATCCTTAGAACCTAAAAGTGTTCCAACAAATAAGATAGTGACTAACAAGCACTCTAGTGTTTTGATTTACAAATGAAATAGTTTTCATATTATTTTATAAAATGATTGAGCATTTTATGCTGTTTTCCTGAACAGTTCAATGGCTTAAATGGAGCTATTTCCAATTACAATAACTATATTTTAGGTTGACAGTTTTTCATTAAAAATTAAAATGTCTCTGTGTGACTCTGTCCTCTAGGCTTTACATGTGTGAAAGTGGTCCCATGGACAAGATTTATAGACACTATTCCACCATTAAATCTCACTTGCTCCATCTAGGAATCAAAATATTCTTAGTGCTTTTTAGAAGAACACTAGTTTTCAGAGACTATTTTGCTGTGTGGCCACTTTTGTTTTTATTTTTCTTTGTGTCTTTTCTGTTTTCGCTTGTTCAGGGTTTTCTGCATTCCATCGCTTTTGCTTAGACCCTTTTTTGAGAGGTGAGAGACCCTTTCATTCTGATGGGCAGTATCATGTGAACCTTTCAGAACAGTTTTTCACAATGTCACCGGTCTCCACAGTAGCATTAAACGTTTTGGAGAAGGACCATGCCATGGCCAGAAACATTCAGTTGTGGGGAAAAAGAGTGGCAGGAAACAGGTCTCAGGAGGGGGGAGTGAGGAGTGGGGCTGTGTCATGTCATATTTAATCCCCCAGCACTGTACCATGAAGGTGAAAGAGGAGAAGAGAGTCTCAGACACTCGGCATCATCTTCCATTACGATCTCGGCAGTGGAACAGAAGCCCCCCAAAAGCAGGTTTCAGTATGCAGCATCAGGTAACAGAGCACTATTTCTGTAGTACTTAAACCCTCCAACAATTGTTCTTTTTCTGAAGATGTATATTGGGTTACAGGAGAGAAAAGTATGAGTATTTATGCCACACAAAAGAAATGTTCTTCTTGGCTGCAACAGATGGCTATGTTGTGTGACGGCATCTCTTTGTTTCTTGAGGAAAACGTAACAGTACAAACAGAATAACAGGGATAGATGTTCCTGTTAGAAGTCTAGTCTCTCTCTCTTTGTACACTCAGATCTCCCAGTGTGATGCATATGACGGCTGATATTACAGAGAACATAGGATTAGGTCCGACTTGTAATGCATTTTTTAGCTATGCGGTTGAAGTAGCACTGCCATGGAGAAATGCTTCCAATGCTATTTAAATATTTAAATGTCAATAATGTGGACTAAATGAGTGCCTGTAGGAAGGAGTTCCTTTTTATGACTTCAGCAGTCTTTTCTCCGTAACGAAGGGAGAGACAGAGTTGTGACAAAATCTGAGAAGGAAATGAATGTCAATTAATACTTAAAATAATCCCACCACCTTAACTGTTTTAAGTGCAGTTTTAGTGACTATCACCTCTGTGAGCCACACAAAGTGGAACTGTTAAAGCAAGGGTGATGTTGCAGATGGGAGCTATAAGTTATCACCAGCTTTCACATCTATTTTACAGAGTGTTCTCAGAGCATATGACAGCGTAGCACAGAGAAGTGCATTTCTTAGTGGCATGAACTCTGAGCTGACAGGGTTTCACTGAGATTTGAGGTATCCTCAGTGCTTATGGAATGATCACCACAGCTTGCAAAATCACCATTTGAATATTAATAAGGAATAAAGTTAAAGGCTCTTCATTCTGATTATCCACACAGCTCCAACCTAGTATTTACACCAACCTTTCATTTATGTGTGCAAGTAGCTTCATTTGATCCACCAGGATAGACTGCCCAAGTGAATGTTTGTGTGCTTCACTGCCTGCTGCCTTGCAATCTCCTTAAACTGGTCCAGGCCACACAGAAAGATTTCTGTGCCGTCTACTTCCTACTAAAGGGGGCAGGAAAGGATTTGAAAACAGAAGAGTGCTTTTAAACCTTGTGCGGATCTTTCCCGGAGAACGGAGAGGGACAAATCTGCATCCTGGTGAAGTTCTCTGGCAAACTGGTTTAAAAAAAGTCATGAGCAGGCTCCCCTGCTAGCACCATCTATCAGGAAGATGTACTCCAGTAGAAGATAAGTGGTTTGCAATCTCAAGTGAAGGAATGCATTTTCTGCAGCCCAGAGTGCAATGCCCTTTCACGTTGTCTGCGTAACTTCGGCCACTTCCTGCTCATCATGTTAGCTCTAGTGGTCCTGATTGTTCTGATGGAGTGTGAGTCAGTTCTGTGGGTTTCAAAGAACGACAAAAATTAGCTGCAGCAATGCTGTATTCCCTCTCTGGACCCAAAGGAGGATGGCAAGCAGAAGAAAGCAGAATAGAAAAGTTCACAGAAACATTACTGTGCCTTTGGGACCCAGAATTCAGGAGGTGCAGCTTTCTGATTGCTGCTCTGGCATTAGTTTTAGCAAATCAGTAGTCAATTTAGCTTTCTGTGAGATGGATTTTAATAGTTACCTTCTCACAGGGGCCTCATTACGGTTTGTTTAAATCCTTTGAAGATGCAAAGTGCAAGATGGTAGTATTCTGCTGACACCATAGTCCTCTCCAGGTTCCAAAGTGTCTGAGGAAAACAGTTGTTTCTCAACTGTGGTTACTTACATTTATATTTTACTATGTATGCGTGAGTTTGTAACTGCTTGGATGTCCTTTACTGCATTTTTTTCTCTTCCGTTTCATTGATAAAATCTCAAGATGAAATTCATTTGTTCAGTTTGTGGTGACACTGCCCTGGGAGATTCTACAACTGAGACTTGGTCTTTGTGTACATCAGTTCATAGTTATTGGCCACCCTGGAAGTAAAGGGAGATAAAGAATCCTATGGCAGGGCTTCTTGATGCGTGAATTAGATCTCTTGGTGCATCTGGAATATTAGCTTGGAGATTGGTTTTGGTTTTAGGTCTGTTTTAATAATTCCGAAAAGCTTCTGATGTATTAATGCATCATTACCACGTGAGAATATGTATTCTTTCGAAGGGTTCAGGTAAGCAGATTGGACATTTTGTTATTTTATTTATTTATTTTATTTTCTCACATGAGATGCATAATAAAAAGAGTTATAATTACATGGAACATTGAAAGCTGGGGTAAAGAACAGTGAAATAAGGCGTTCATGTTTTTTGACTTATGGTAGTGCTGTCAAAAGCCGTGAGGGGTTCATGTTACAAACAGATGAGGAGCCTCAGTTCACCACTCCTAGTTTAGAACAGGATGCGACTATGGGCTCAGTTCTGGCCCTTGTTCTTCTGGATAGCACTCCCCTCCAGAATTTGTTTCACTGATTTCAGTTAATTCATCCAGATGTCTGATGGCCACTTCTGCCACTACTGTCATTCTCTCTCCAAGGAAGCTGTGATGGGGTTCTTGAAATTCAGGCAAAGGCTACAAGCTTTTCAATAACTTTGAAACAAACTCCAAAAATTCTGATTTTGTGTGTCTCAGTTTTGTGTCACCATTTGGCACCGCTGACTTAGCTGCATACTGGATAATGCCAGAGGGACACATTCACAGCTAGCATAGCCGAGTGCAGTTCCTTGGAGTTTAGCAGTCTTTCAGCTGCTTACGTCAGCAATGAATAATGCATAACCTTTAAAGCACAGAGCATGAGAACAACAGGATGTCTTGGTTGCCTGCATCCTCAGTACAAATTCCTAGATTTATACCAGGGGTAGATTTATGACATTTATTTACCTGAACACTCAAAGCTGTCCTCATAATTCATGTCGAGCAATACACTGCAGCTGTGTTGTTCCGCTGAGCATGAATTAAATTCACTGCTGTTGTAAGGACATAGCTCCTTGAGTTCCAGTGAAGCAATGTTGGCTTACACAAATTGATTCTTATGATTTCATCCAAGACTCAATTAGAACTAACACAATTGGATGGAGAAGGAAAGTTGAGTAAGACTAACAACATAAAGCTAGAAGAGCTTTATGATATGAATGAGTTAATTTACTTCTGGTTCATATTACAGACTCTGCAAGTTTGTAGATTTCAACAATTAAGTAGTACATTTTTAAGGAGGCATAATGATTTGGTTTGATAGAACACGATCTGCACTTTCACTTGCATTTCCATGGCATGAAAGCTATCCGTATGTTTTTAAGCAATGTACGCAGTTTTATATATCCTCACATATAGAGCCATGTGAGGCACATATAGAACATCATGCTCTGTGTTCTCTAGCAAGATTTCTGTGATGCTCTAGCCCAGCTGTTTTGTGAATAAGAAAGACAGAATTGCTTCATACAGGTTCTTTGCTATCCCAGGCAAAGTATCACAGGTTTTAACAACAGACACAAACAAAGGTTTCATGCAAGTTTTGACGCACCCAGCTGGTGAGGGGATCTCCAGCTATGCAACACTCCATTCCAGAAAAAAGCCTAGTTCCAAGAGATGTTCTTTTGGAAGGCCTCTTCTCTTTAAGGCCATGTTTATGGCCTTAAACTGGAGCACAAGAAGTTCCACACCAACATGCGGAAGAACTTCTTCATGGTGCAGGTGACCGAGCACTGGCACAGGCTGCCCAGGGAGGCTGTGGAATCTCCTTCCCTGGAGATGTTCAAGACCCGCCTGGACGCCTACCTGTGCAACCTCCTGTAGGGAACCTGCTCTGGCAGGGGGGTTGGACTTGATGATCCCTCAAGGTCCCTCCCAACCCCTACAATTCTGTGATTCTCCCTTCACTGATGGCCCTCATATAAGCCCAGGGTGGCCCTGCCCCAGGTCCACCCCTTCTGATCACATGGGGAGCACAGGTGTAAACAATTTGCCTGTGCTCCCGGGGCCAGCCACATCCCTTCACCAGGTGCTCAATCACCAGTTCAAGCCATGACCTAACAGTTCCTCTGCACCAGCGTTCTGGCTTTATATTCTGAGAAAGTTCAGGTAAATTAGTACTGGTGGGTTTGGTTCAGCTTGATTTTACGTTGACAAATTGTATTGATGGAGCAGTTTTTTGCGTTATCTGGCTTGTTATACCTCATTGCTCCCATTTCAGTTGCTAGTTTGCTGTAAAATAGCAGTAGGGAGAATAAACAGCAGAATTCTGCAGGAAAAAAAGAAAGCTTTGTCAGCTCTGCAGAGGATAATTTGGGATTGAGGGTATCTAGACAGATGTGGTGGACAGTTTAGTGTTATTGACTGAGTGTGAAAGCTGGATATTTCTGCTGAAAAGTTTTCCAGAGGTATGATTTCTCGTTGTATAGTTTTACCTGATATCATCAGGCTTCATCCTTCAGTGCAGTGAGTGGTATCTATCATCGCTGCTCTTTGATTAGTTGAAGAGTTGCTAAATCTTTAGGAGATGCTGTAGAGTTTCTGAGACACAAACTTGGGGCAGGCAGATATGATACTGAGCCTTTGGAATATCCATGTCCCTCTGCAGTGGTTGGACACCAGACAGGCACCTCAGGGCATCTCATGTGGCACTCCATGCTGCCTTCAGGCAGCTGCGCTCAGTTCCTGGTTGGTGTAGTCAGAAGAGCCTCTGGACCAAATCAGCTTACCCTAAGGTGGACACCAAAGATGGGAAGCAGTTGCTGTGACGTCTAGTGATGTCTCAGAGATTATGTGAGAATTATGTGTCGCCTCAGGTATGACATGAGCCTTACAGGAGAGCCATGTCCTGTCTGGAAGTCACACTGAGTATGATAGGGAATGTCCCTGGTCACCTCTGTTTGGACAGCTAAGTCACCTCTAGGCTCCACTGGCTGTGCTCACCTGGCAATGCTAAGAGGAGTTTGGACACCTAATCTGTGTAGGCACCTCCATGGAGACACTGAGAAGTGCACATATTCATCCTAGACTTTCCTCATCCTTTACTTCAGAACTGGAACAGTCATGGTGAGAGGCTGAGGGACTGTGGCCTGGTAAGCCGCCAGCTCAGATAAGTACCTGAAACTGGTGTTTCTTAGCAGGAATTATGCTTGTCTGTTCCCAAGCAGGCACGTGCTGAGAGAAGCCAAAGGTCTTCAGGACAGCTGTGAGCAAAAGAGAGGCTGCTGCTAGCAGGGTTGGTAGTTGCCACACTGTTCAAGGCTGCAAAGGCATTTTTACCCTTTGGCAGATGTTGAAGAATAACATCACGTCAGCTTACCCTTGTGATCTTTTTCCACGTATAATGAGTTATGCATAAAAATTCCTGCTGTGTGATGGCAACGAGGAGACTGTACAGGGAACACCAAAGTTGTCATCTCTCCACTGTCTGTCTCTGGGTAGTGCTGTGAAATAACACCATAATAGAATAATTACCATAATATTACTTAACAATGGCACTCTTGCTGATAATTGAGCATGTTTAAATTAGGAAATACCATTTCTTAAGATGCAGTGAAAGACGGTATTGTTAACAGCCAGTAGCCGTAACTTAACAGGTAATTGCAGCTATGTATGAACCATGCTTTTGTTTGATTAAATTGTTTTACCCAATAATTGAAGGCTTATTGTAAAATAATTATAATTGTAATACACTGTGTTATTTCTGAACAAAAGCAGACTAAGGGCTAAAGGGTATTCAGTGGAACAAACCACCTCCTGCATGCAAATAAATTATCCAGTCACTGTCATAAACAAGAAGCATTGTGTTCTGCCAGACTTGCAACAGAGAAATCATTATCTGTCAGCCCTTTGCATTGAAGAACAATAATCTATATTTCGAAAATTAAAACCATAATTAAGCTATTATCATGAGTCCACAGAACAAAAATGAGGAAAATTATAATGTTAGGTCCCTCTGAGTCTCAGATTCCCAATTAGGAACCCCTGAACCAGTGGATCAGATTTTTCCCACGTAAGGATAGCTTTGCCTGGCTCTCTGCTGGTTACGGAGGCATCACCCCATGGGCCAGTGGAGTCCCTGCAGTGCTTCTCATTACCCATCTGCCAAGCAGGATACTGACAGGTAAGACAAAGTCTCATTGGGATGTCCTTTAAACTCCTGGGGAAGGGATGGAGGCCATGTTTGGTATTGGAACCCAGAAAACTGCGCAGCAGCCCTCTGAGTGACAAACAATAGTCACAGGTTTTTTTGGGAGCCAATGAAAATAGGTTGAAATCATTCCTAATGACCTTCTTTGCAGTTGCATTTGATTCTCCTTCAAGTGCAGCTGGAAATCCTGGTCTTGATCATTGTGTCTGTATAGAATCTTGGAAAATAGAGTGAAAAAAGACAAAATTGATCTTGCAAGGTTTCTGCCACAAAGCAGGCCATCTAAGTTATAACTGAGAATATATAGATCTGTATATATGTATTTGTCCATATTATTTTTATTGTCAGATCAGGCCAAGACCTTCACAGATGATATGTTTTATATATGTCATTAATATATCACTGAATTTTAAAAAGTATTGTTCAGATCATCTGGACACTGCAACAAGTAGCAAAGGTAGTAAGAAGTCCCCTGATAGGTCTTCAGTATCCCCTAAGCTTCCATAGAAAATAAAGGAGTGAGTGAGAACAATGTGTCTAAGGAATTTGCTACATTACCTAAGATGGTGGAGAGTGCAAGAAGAACTTCAGATTTAGAAATTCAAATCTGCAGTGAGTCAGAATATATCATAGAATCAGAAACTGTATTAGGTTGGAGGGGACCTTAAAGATCATCTATTTCCGATCCCCCTGCCCTGGGCCGGGTTGCCATCTTTAGATCAGGCTGCCCAGGAAGCCATCCAACCTGGCCAGTAGAGAGCAATCTTCTGTAGAAAGCAGTCTTTGTTTAGCATGACTCACTGACATCCTGGCTCCAGATTTAAGGCTGAAACTGATTGAGCAAAGAGTCTGAAATACACTGGATGTGTAGGGTCAAAGCAAAAGCAAGAGGACTATTTTTTTCCTTCTTGTAATAGAAACTTTCAGGAATAAAACATGATACAGAGCCAGTAGCAATGAAGTTCCAGGTAAAGTATGTTTTACTAGCATATCATCCTCACCAAATTTTCTTTCCCATCTGTTCTTCATATACCTTTATTCTTCCTCCATACTTCCTCCAGCTGGAGAGCTGGTAAGTATTGATCTGGGACGCTGGCTCTCTCCTGTGATTCATTTTCTTCAGTTGTGATGTAAGGAAATGTCTTTTGGCAGAAGATGCATTACTGGGAAGTTTGTTATGCTAGAGAAGTTGTAACCTATTCAGAGTGTGTGGGAAGTCAGTGATTGCTCAGATGTGTAAACACGTCCATCCCTCAGCTCCAATGTCTCAGCCTGACACTGTACATTGCCAACATCTGTCAGCCTTACAGTGAGTTGTGAGCAATACAGCCTTGAAGCCAGTAACAAGGCTCTGGTTTTGCTTCCTATAGCTCCTTTAATCACTCACTTCCTCAGTGCTGTTGCCTTACTTGTGTTACCTATGCTGGGCAGGGAAATTATCCTGGCATTGGGAAGTGCCATCTGTGACAGGGAAGGAAGGAGTTGGTTTCCAGTTTATGCCTAAAACTTTTGAGAAATCCAGGTCGGTCCTTCATTTTCATTTAGTCATTAATTTTAGTATATGTATATCTTAAGATAGCGGAATCAACAGTTCTTAAAATTTCATGTCTTAAAGTTTCATCTGTCTACCTAGAGAATGACCGCTGAGATTGTTCTGCATTGTCGTATCCTATCAGTCTCTCTGCCTAGTGCTGGATGCAGGAGTGAGTTTCCACAGGAGTCGGTGGGGTGGTGGTGAGTGTGCTCCCTCTGCTGTCTCTCCCTCTGCTGCTGCAGCACTGGACCTGCTGTGTGGAAGTCTGTGCTGGAGAAGCTTTGCCTGGGCTGGACGGGGTTATGGTACATGTGTGGCTGATACGGTCATTAAAAGGGTCCAAAAAACCAAAAAAGTGCAAGTACTGCATATCCTGAGAAAAGGTAAAATTATAAGCTGGCTATGGATGGAATGGAAGTGATATTTTAGTTTTATCTACCTAGATTTCTCAGAGTGTTTGTCATGCGTTGCATTTTTCTTAGCTCCCTGCCCTCGGTGGGTGTTACTGTTTAGTATATCCAGAAAATAGAGAAATGAGATTTAGACATGTAAAGAACTCCTTAGTTCTGTTCCTGCAGCTGTCCTCTGAATGATCCCTGTTCGTAGCCATACCCATCTCAGCCTTGGCGGTGTTGCTGTATATCTATTATCTGCTTCATAGATACAGTTAGATGTGGGAAAATAGTAAGAGAAGATGACAAGAGAAAATATTAGGAGATAACATAGTCCGTCCCTCTGTTCTAATGCAGGACCTCCTTACACCTCTGTTGTTTAATAGCTATTTCTCCAACTTGTGTTTACTGAGGTTTATTGACTCCACAGTTTCCTTGTGGTATTGCTTCCGCTGTCTTACTCCTTTTGCCATAAAATACTGTTTTTTTTGATGCCTCATCCAGATATCCCTTTCTAAAAGCTAACATTCCTTAGCTTGTGTGTGCCGAAGGAACGCTGTTACATACCTGAAGGATGGAACACCTCCATCTTCTCTTGCCTAGCAGTCTGGGTCCCCAAGTCCCTCTCCTCACAGATCATGTTTCTGGAGCTTGGACCATTCTCAGTGCTCTTGCCCGAAGTATTTCCAGTTAGACCACCTCTTTCTTGAACTGTGAAACCTTAAGAGGACACAGGACTTCAGTGGAGACATTTAGCAGTACTGAGAACCAACTAATTGTTTTCTATGTATTGCAGGCTGTATCCTTGATTGTGTGTGCCAGTATGATGTTTGCTTTCTTAGTGATACCATGGCATTGTTGCTTCTGTTCAGCTGCAAATTACCACTGCTGCCCAAATGGCCTTTTCTTATTCCTCTGTGCATTTGTATATTCCTTCTTCCTACGTGCATTGTCCTGTATTTTCCTTCTTGAATTTAATCTTGCCGTTTCACAAATACCCATGGGAACCTTCTCAGCCTTTGGCTGAAGGCTTCTCAGAGATTCCTTCTTGTGCTTAACTGAGCAAAGAGGCTGCCTGTGCTTCAGACCAGCCAAACACCAAGGAAGCATCCCAGGCGCTTTTTTCACGGCCTGGCAGCAGATCCCATGCAAGGCAGCACAAGTTTGTGCTGACAGCTTTATATGGATTAGTCATTGTTATTGCTTATATAAAAATGACATGCAAAGAAATCTTAACTGTAGATCTGTGTCACTGAATAAAAAAAAAAAGTTAAAAGCTGTTTAAGAAATTGTGCAGTGCTGTCAATATATCCTCTAAATAAGTCACTATCTGGATACTTATTGCCTTATAGCTTGCAAAGAACATCCAGTTTTCAAATTAACATTGAAATTCCTCATGATACTGTCAACCATTTCTCAGCCCATGGCAGTTACTGCTTTTCCACAAGGGGAGACAGCTGAAGGATGATGAGGATGCTTCTGCAACTTTAGCTCTTAGTAATAAATAATACAATGTGTGGTGCTATTAGTGTGATTTTTTTTTTTTTTTATGAAGCAACATTTCAGTAAAAGCTGGTTACAAAACACACTAAGTAGGATTTACTGGCCTGAAATTATGACTGTCCAGCATTCCTGACCAATGACTTATTTATTCTGGTAGACAGAAGACAAAGCTTTCTATATTGAAAAATAGTTGATACCTCTTTAATTACAGCTTAGGTACAATGTGGACATTGTGCTTTTCAACCACCCACTGACAGTAACTAAACTGCAGTGGGCCTGCATTTCCTAATGTATGAAATTGCTCCTAGGATTCCGCAGGACCCATGAGAAAATTGCAAAGAATTCTCATTTATCCCTGAGCAAGTGTTCCTTGCCTGTATAAAACTTATAAGACTTTCTAAAACCTTCATTCTTAAGATCTTATATTAAGGTGGCCCCCTAATGGTGTACCAGAATCTCAGCTTAAGGTGCCCAGCTGACTTTCAAATACTTACTTTTAATTACCGGTCTTTTCTTTCCCCGGGGATTAATTTTGAAAATGTAAGTCTCAGGGTGTGTGTGCTTAAGAAATTATCTTATGTTGACATTTCTTCCTTGTATAACAAAGCAAAATGAATTAAAACAAGAAAATGATCTTTCAAGTAAAATTTCTACTAACTTGAGAACACTTAGTTCTCTTTCTCCTCCCCTCTAAGCAGCAAACACGATGTGTCTAGACTTCAGTAATACATTAGACACAGCAAATGTAAGGTTGTAGGAAACAGAATGTGAAAAGAAACCATGGATGAGAGATGGTAATTGCATCACTTGATGTACTACTGAAGCTCAGAAAATGCCAGCAGGTAAAAGAATTTCTATAGAGTAGGATATGTGCTTGTATTTAAGATCACCTGGAGAGCTATCACCAAAAGCTACCCCGAAAGGGATTTGTCTGGATAGACAATAGTGAGTGGCTCAGCCCTCACTATTCATTAGCAATAATGCAAGCCACTTCATTAACATTGAGGAAGAATGTCAGTTACTACAGATCCCATTAGGGAATGAGCTGAGTGTTAGTAGTGAGGAGAATAATACGGAAATAGTGAGGTATATTACAAACGTATAGAAATGGGCTATGTCATTTCTGAGAGAGATCAGACTGTGCTCTTGGGATTTGCTTCAGGGATGACTAGGAGAGATTAAGACATGTAAATTCTCCTTCTCAGGCTTTCAAGGTGTTTAAAACTGTAGTGGTGCCTCATCCAAAACCCAGTCTTCCCCTAGTCCATCCCTGATCCTAATGCACATACATGTGCACGTGGGGCTTCCAAGTCATGCAATCAGCAGAATGGAGTTAGCTATCCCGCATATGGCCCATCTGCTGGACCAAAGGTGTCTGGGGTAGGGGCTAGTGAGTAGGAATGTGTTTTAGAAAGATGTAACAAGAATCTAGAAAAACTTGATGCTTGTCACACTCTGGAACAGTCAAAGTCACTCTTGAGTGGAAGGGAGAGATGGCAAAAGTGGTACTGTCTCAGGTGCTGTTAATGAGTAGCATAGCAGCATGACTTAAGCTTCTGACATAGAGGCACCAGCACCAAAAGTGACAGAACTGTGTGCATCTGCCGCTGTTCAAGAAATCTGGTTTAAAAACAGGATGAGTGAATGCTCCTTTCCCAGGGTCTCTTGCTTGCAAATCCAGTTGCTCTTCTACCAGCTGGCAGAATACTAGCAGTGGAAAGAAAGCGACGACAGAAGGATGACCTCTGCTTTATTTAACATTTTGACATTGCTTTTCCAATAAGTAGCAGTCAGTCATACAGTGATGTTTGTCAGTGTCGTGTAGAGGCAATTTAGCCATTTTTAGTCCTCTCCAGTTGTATGAGACTGTAAATTCTGTTTCCAAAGGATAGAATTATTAGACTAGCTGTATGACAGATTTGCTGTCATTTACTCACTGGAGGTTTCTTTTATGAACAAAGTGTCACAGTGAAAAAACCTTTATCGTTTTGTATTATGCTTTTGCTGTAAGATGTTTTTCAAAGTTTGTACCATTGCTCAACTTTGACATCAGAATAAAACAATATTGCAGTTCTCAAAAGAACATACCCTTGAAGAGGTTGTGTTACTCGCCTATGAAATTTTATTCATCTTTATCTTTTTCCTAGAAGCCTATTTTGTGGATGTATAAAGTGCATTGATAATATAGCAAGGATCAAACCATCCACAAAAACATTTTGTGCTATAATATCAGGTAGGAAGAGGAACTGCTTTCCTGTTTTTCAGACACACAACAACAAAAAAATAATAAAAAAAAAAAAATCACAAAAGCAGTTCCTTCATCTCTTTCACTGGGAGAATACCTGTCTCACTAGTGCAAGATGGTGGTTGCTATACTGGTTGCCCCTGGATAATGGCTGTGCAAACATTTGTAGAACTTTATTAACCTGCTCAGCCATAGATAAGTTGGAGTAGGCTATGAATCAGTAGAGATTATTTCATGCATATGTTATAATGACAGTAAGTTTTAACCGCCTCTTACTCATCCTTCTGTTCCCATACCTGTTTTAATTTGTCTTTTCTCTCATTTCCTCCTATAGGTACATCAGGAATAAAATAAATAGAAACCTTTTTCATTCTGGGATCGTTTTTCTTTGTCCTTTATTCCCATTATAAAGTGGAAAAACAAAAAAAGAAAAAAAATAGCTTGTTGTTGCTACATTGATTTTGTTCACATCACCCTTTTAAAGCTGACAGAACAGCTGACAGCTCTTCTCGATCTCTTTCCCGTTACATTGCATCCTATTTTTATGGTGACTGCAAACGTTCTTCTTCTTCCACAGTACTTATTATAGAAAAAGTTGTGGTGGTAATTTCATCCAAGAGAGGATTTTTACCCTACACCCCTGTTCCCAGACTAAGACTCCTTTATTACAGGGGAGTCTGGTATTGAGACAGTTTGGTTTCACTTTACTTCCCAGCCTTCGTAAGATGAAACAATGAAATAAAATAAGCATTAGAGAGGTGTGAAGAGAAGGAAAAAGAATGAAGAGCCTGAGAAGTTGAAAACAAAGAGAGGTTTGCCATTCAACTGGCAGATTTGCCTGTGGCAATAACCAAGAAAGAAGAAAGATCAGTGGTAATGCAGAACAGGGAAGAAGAAGAAGGCACTTAGTAGGAAAGTGGAGAGGACAGAAGGAAGAAATAAGTCTAGAGGTGAATGTGAGACCAGTCTGTGTGACCACAATGACTGGAGCTCCAAAAATTCGGTTGAAGGGAATCCAGAAGGTATGTGTATGCAGCTGAAGAAAAGCCAGTCAGGAAAGAGAATGGTTAAGGACTCACAGGGTGTATGTGAGCTAGAAGTAATTTAGCTCACAGGTGTGTGCACAGTGTAATTGCAGACTTGTGTGTGTATTGAGAGAGCAAGGTGGAAAGTGCTGTACTTTTTATTAACCTTTCCATGAACAGCCCAGATTGGGTAAGGTAGGGCTGAGGTGGAAATGGAGCCACGAGACGCTGAAATACATTTTAAACAACTCCTAGGAAATACTTAGTACATTCTAAATAGGAGCACCAGATGGCCAATTTCAAAGATCCTTAAAGGTGTGTTTTCTTGGTGACGTGCATCATCATTCTTGGACAGCTTTATGGTTAGTAAACGATGGTTAGTAAATGCTACACAGGCAAGATGCTCTTCCAGCCAGCCTTCTGCAAGAGTCTAGAGAAGTGGTGATTTTTTTTTTCTTTTTTAAGAAATTGAATGACCATCTTATGAGTGAGGGATTGATATGAAATACTCTAGAGAACAGTATCAACAAAAATTTCATCTAAAAAAGTTGGTCTCTCTCCTGTGTATAGGCTCCCCTCAAATACTGGAAGGCTAATTAAGTCTCCTCAGAGCCTTCTCTACTGCAGACTGAACAAGCCCAGCTCCCTCTACCTTTCCTCATAGGAGATGAGCTCCAGCCCTCTGGTAATCTTTGTGGCCCTCCTCTGGACCGGCTCTAATAGCTCCACATCATTCTTGTGCCTGGACGCAGTACTCCACATGGGGCCACACGAGGGCAGAATAGAGACGGACAATCCCCTCCCTCTCCCGGCTGTCCACCCCTCTTTTCACGCAGCCTGGGATGCCATCGGCCATCAGGCTGCAAGTGCTCGCTGCTGGTGCACGTCCAGCTTTTCTTCCACCAGAACCCCCAAGTCCTTCTCTGCAGGGCTGCTCTCAAGAAGTTCTTCCAGTGCAGCCTTCAAATCCATATCTCTCCAATTTAGAGATAAGAATGTGGTGCAGGACCATGTCAAAGGCCTTGCAGAAGTCCAGGTAGATTACACCATTTGCCCTTCCTTTGTCCACCGATGCCATCATTCTGTCATAGAAGGCCACCAGATTGGTCAGGCAGGATGTGCCCTTGGTGAAGCTGTGCTGGCTGTCTTAGATCACCTCCTCATTTCATATGTGCCGTAACATAGCTTCCAGAAGGATTTGCTCCATGCTCTACCCAGGCACAGGCACAAGGCTCACCACCCTGTAGTTCCCCAGTCTCCTTTTCCTGAAAACAGGAGTGATGTTTCCCTTTTCCAGTCACTGGGGTCTTTGCCTGACAGGCATGACATTTCAAATATGATGGAGAGTGACTTGGCAACCAGATCAGCCAGTTCCTTCAGGACCCTGGGATGCGTATCATCTGGCCCATAAACTTGTTCATGTTCAGTCTCGTGAGGCAGACTTGGACTTGCTCTCCTCTTACAGTGGTAGGAATATTGCTCCCCAAACCCCTGCCTAGAGGTTCAGGGACATGAGAGGCATGGGAAACCTGACTGCCAGTGAAGACTGAGGCAAAGAGCTTGTTGAGTACCTCAGCCTTCTCCATGTCTGTTGTAGCCAGCTCCCTTCGCATTTATCAGAGAAAGTACCCTTGCTGCATAAGAGTGCAAGATCTTTAGTGTGTAAGGTCTGTGCTGAGTAATGACAATGAAGTAGCAGACCTGAGCTGAAAATATGACAGTACCACCCAAGCCCTCTTTATTGGATTTAAGATAGCCTGAAAATGCAGCTTTAACTGCTGCTTGCAGAATGTCGCTCTAAAAAGTGACTCCCATAATCAGCTATTATGTCGTGCTGTGCAGACTTATTGCTTGAGTTATTGTAACTTCATGTGAACCATACAAACCAGTGCTGTCTCTGAAAATAACAATGCATAGCAATTAAGTACAAGAGTCATTGTACGTTCATGCTGCATTATTAAGTCTTCAATAAGTTTCAAAGCCTAAAACCACAGAAACAAAAAATGACAGTGACTCATGAGGTCAATAGAGAAATACTTTTGAATTAATAACAATATTCATGTGCTGCTTTCCCATCAGCATGACAACCACAAATATCCAGAGGCAGCTGGTAGAGGGTGTGACACAAGACCTTCATTGTCAGGGCTGTCAGGGCTGGATGATGGTCCATTCTGCTGCTGGGTCCTTCTGCTGCTGCTTTGCTACCGCACACAGCAAAACCCAGCTAAGCAGAAGGTCATTCATTTAATGCATTGATCAGCCTGACAGTTCTCCTGTGGTGGTGGCTCAGAATAAAGCTGCTGTGATGATTTCATTGAAGGGTTCAGCAGTTCAGAGCTTAAATCGTTTCTCATGCTTTACTGTTGGATTCCATTTTTGAGGTCTACACTAACATGAAGCCAGGTGAGAGAACCAGGTACAGCTTGATTAGGTTTGGAACCTGGACCATAACTATTGTTTCTTTGGAATTTTCTGCCTTTTTGCTACAGATCGTAATTCTCTGAATGGCTTTACTGTCAGAATAGCACCTAATTTGTATTTTTTCTACTGATTGTAACTGATATTTAGTATTTTATTCCAGAACCATTTTTAATAATTAGCACACTGTGAATTTGGCCAATAATTACCTGTTTAGTTCCCATTTTGAGCAAGTTCTTCTTAACCTACTTTGTTCTCAGTCCTGGGAATTACTTGAAATTGACTCTTAAGGTTTTTAGGTATTTTGTAACTGGGAAACAATTGTCAGGAAAGAAGTTTCACACAAATTTAGCCACAGCCACTTGCACTACTTAAATAGCTCTTCTCCAGTAAGGCAATCTGACTCCCCGTTAACTCTTTCTCAGAGCTAATGTGAGATCATTGACCCCTGATTTTACATATTTTTTGCTTGATGGGCAATAAGTGTCATTGCAATATATTTGGCCTACATAGATCTCTATTCTTCTTCAGTTTCTTGGGAGTCCCAATGGAATAGTTCACCTATAGTCAGTGTAGTCTCCATTCAGTACCAGGTCTGGAGAAACTTTTAGTTGCCCAGATGAGCTGGACATACTTTTTAGTGCTTCACCATGGCTACAGGAAATATTATCAAACATTATCCTGTGTGGGAGTGAACAACATGACGGCAGCTTCCTTGATCATTTCCAGGAAAAGTTGTATCATGTTTTTTCAGGTACTCTCACTATAAATTATTACTGCCACAAGCCAAATTCCTTTTACACTTTTATCCCTTGCTGAAAGGTTATAGTATTCCAAGTCCTGCCCTTGGTAAGACAAACCATCTCTCTTGTCACTGCCACTTGCGTAAGAAGGGAGAGGCACCCTGGAGTTTGTAATAAAGGTTTATATGGCAGTATATGACAAAGCTCACATTTGTGTCCTAACTTCTTTTCCTTTCACCCTTTTTTCCTTCAGTCTGTTGCTCTTGATACTGCTTTTTCAGTCTTCCATCTATCTTTGCCAGATAAATGGTATTCCTTCATCTCCTCCAAATGATGTAGCAGAGAATTACTAAGATCAAAGACATTCTTGGTTTAGCTCCCTTATTTTGCCTTTTTTTCTTTTTAATTCCCCTGTGAATACTCATTTATTTTTATAGGTCTTGCTCATACTTTTATCAAAATCCATTCTTCCTTTGGAAATCCCCTTGCCATTTAACTCCCGTATTTAACTAAGGCAGGGAAAAGACACCATCTTACCGGTCATTTTTAAAAGCTGCAGGCAAAGCTCTTTTGGATTTAAGTTATCCACATGGTCCAGCTGGCAGTTTTATTTGATGGATCCAGCTAGGGTTAGTTCATCTGGCCATCAGCCTGTCCCTGGAGGAAGTACATTGAGTAGTGTATTCTTCCTGAGCAACTGAACATCCCCATCTATCCACCAGCACCCCAGATAGATTGGTTATTTCAGCTGCCAAAGAGGGTTCAAAGCATTGAATGCTGCTTTCTGTTGTGATGTCAACCCCTCTCAGCACAGAAGTACTGCTCGCACCTCATCTTTCATTGGCAACATATAGACCTGGTAGTAGCAGGATTTCCCCTATCCTCTCTCTGCTGCCCTTCAGCATTCCCTGGAGACTCAGTGCTGAGCATGGGTCCTGAGCTCTCCACTTCTCTGACACCCGGTGATGCCAGGATGGTGGGAAGATGCTGGTGGAGGAAGATTGCTGCTCCCAGGGTCAGCAGTGTGAGATGAAGACCAGCTCTCCATGAAGGAGGGTATAGGTAAGTTACTTGATGGAGCTGGGAACCTGCCGACAGCCACCTCCAGTCAGCTTTCCCACTGTTACGTGCCTCTCACAGACATCCATCGTGCCCCATTTTTCTCTCATCCATTCAGACATCATTGTATATGACAAATGCTATGCACATGCAACATGCATCTCTGTAAGAGTCAGCCTTTATAGTGTTTTTCTCACCAGCAAAAATATGACATATGAATACAATCTGGGGCCAGTTACACAAAGTTTTGTCTAGTTCTCATGAAAGATGAAGGCAAACTGTGGGAACCTTAAACATCCATGTTATTAGACTATTACGTCTATACACATATCATTAAGAGACGAAGTTCTTACGAAGTAAAATGTAGGAAACCATCCTGCATCACTAGTTGAATGATTAGTATCTTCCTCCAAAAGTCAGTGAAAAGTCAGTGTTGGGTAGGCTCTCCTTCAATGCCCAAGACAGACTAGCTAGTCAAAATCATTGTGAGAAAGAACTGGTGAATAGGGTCAGGAACTAAAAAGGAAGGCTTGCCTGCTGCATTTTCTAGACCACATTAGGCAGGCTATTAGCCCTGTGAAAACTACCCTTGGGAAAAGTGTGGCAACAAAGCAAATGCGATCAGTTGGTTCCTCAATGTTTTTCTGTAAAGAGTCAATCCAGTTCCAGGCAGTGGCAGCACGTAGCATAGCCTGTGCCTTGCTTGAGGGTCACCCTAGCCACTGAAATAGCAGGAATGTTACTAAGTGGCTTTGCTCTTCCCCTGAGTAATGGAAATTTTCACCTCTACTGTGTCAGAGGGAAGAATTAGGACAAGAGTTTAAGTAAAATTGGACTAAAAGTTTATAGAGTTATTGTTGTGGGAAAATTGTGCACATAGTGGCTGAAGTCGTCCTTTCTGTGAAGCTACTAAATTCTTCCCTCCCCCAGCAGAAGAGGAGACAGCATCGCTGTGAAAAACACGGTTACATGGTCTATTTCTCTGTTTTTTATTAATTCAACATTGTCTCCTACAAATACGATTTGTCATTCACCAGAAGGTTTGAAATGTAGACTTAAGTTACACATAGGTATAAAAAGCATAAAACAGCACACACTGTACCACTGTTTAGACCAGAAAACATTCTGTTGTCCACAGATAAGAGCGCTATTCAAACTCCGCACCGTCATTTTCTGCCTCAGGGATTCAGTCTTCAAAGCTGCAGATGTTTCTGCTTCTTTTCCTTCAGCTTTTGAAGCCCTGCAGGCTTTCCCCTGGCATTTCTCACCCAGTCTGGAGCGCGGACCAGGGAACCACAGGCAATTCCACTCTGCTCCACCAGAGGCTGTAAAACCGTGGTTTCCTCCTTGCTCTTCAGAAATGTTTTCCTCCTTCTCGTAATAGTTATGTACAATATATGAAGGGATACGATTTGCGTCTTTGATTTAGACATATCTCTTGCCACATACTTAAACAATAACTTGAAAAATATTTTACAAAGAAAAAGAACATTGTTCATCTGAATGTCATTATTATATTGCTATATTTTATACCCTATTATTAATATATACAAAAATTCTTAATTGCCTTTTACAGATGCATGGAAGCATATAATATAACAGTTTTAAAGTATCCCATTCTTAGATTTTTTTTTCTTGGCTCATCTCAATCTCTTTAATAAACTATGGTTGCTTGGAGAATATAGGAAGTATTTGGAATGTTGTTTAAAGTTTAATAATAACTGGTAGCATTGTCCGTTTGCGGCCTGAACAGTTGAAGCTCCTGTCAGGGCGATCTGGTAGAGATAGCAGCATCATTAGACTGAAACAATCATGGAAGGCTTTTAATGTGCAGTGTCGACGGGTGCCAGGTTCTGTTCCTTATTGGGAGCTTTTCGTTTCTTCGGCTGCGTTTTGTTGTTGTTTTCCCTCTGTTCTCGGTTTTGTCTTCGGGCTGCTCGCCCTTTGCCTTCCTGTCTTGTCTCCTTACTTTCATCTTTGTTGGACTTTTTTCTTTTCTCCTCCCTATTTTTCTTCCCTGAAATAAAAATGATGACACATTAGAAGATTTGCTCAGGCTGCATCAATTTCTGTCTCTCCTGCTTTGCCATAGCCCATAAAACTTGCTCTGGATTAGCACCTCCCATTAGAAGCTGGACACTAGTACCAGTGTCTGGAAGCGTCCAACTCTTCATCAGCCTACTAAATTCAGCCACTGGCCTAGCACCTCCCATCAGCCTAATTCTAAGCAAAGAGATGAAAGTTCCCTGGAGAATCTCAGTGTTTTAGAGCTGGTACAAATATATTCCTGTCTCCTCCAGCCAGGGGCACAGCTCCATGTACTCCACCAAAACACAAGTGACCTGGGAACTTCTATGGCCTAAGCCAGGTTGCACTAACTATTGACTAGTCTAACTTTATAAACTTTTCAAACCACAAAATACAATGCTACTGCAAATAATTTATCCTTTTATTCAACAGCAAAACTACTTTTTGCTTTTAAATATCAGCAGATAACTCAAGTTTTCCTACGCTGATGTTGGGGGAGTTGCACAAACTCGACAATAGTTCTTGTGGTTGAGGATGCTGGATACTCGGAACTTTGCCCATGCTGAATACTGAGAACTATGCCCATTCCGAAACCAGAGCTGGGATTTTTTGGCAGCTCAAAGGGTCAAGTCATAGTGGAGTAGTATCAGAGAGTAGGTGCGGGACAGTGACTTTGCTCTGAGAACTGATGACCGTCCAAGGTCAGATAGAGTAGGGGCACTCTGCCATCCAAGGTAGAGTAGATTGGATAAGGGAGAGAGATTCAGAGGAGGTGAAGAAAAGGCAGAAAGCAGAGAGTAAGACTAAGATGTGAGGATGTGTCATCTTATTGTGTAGCTCAATAATATAATTTTACATTCCTAATCAACACTGAGATCAGGGAGCAAGGGAAAGTTTAGTTGCACTTACTGAGTCAAGTATGAACAAACATCTGAATTTTTCATCTTTTGCCTCTGAAACATGCAGTAAAGCTCTATATGTAAAATGGCTCCTCAAATTTTCAGTAACTAGTCAGAGTTGACCCCACATACCTGAAGAATCCCTCTCTGAATTTGGCAATGCCACCTAAGATACACACGGGTGAGCAGGGCAGATCTGCAGAACAGGCATGCCAGGCTCGTCAAGAGCTAACCACCACTGGGAGAGCTCCACGCAGAACAAGCATGCATCTAACCCAGCTGTAACACTGTCTCTTACTAATGCATAAATGACAGTATGGAATTTCATTCCAGTGGTTTGTAAATACAGTTGGCCCAAGATGAAATGTTATTTGAATGGAAACTGTCCAGGCATTCAGTGTTTGACATTGTTCACTTGGTGATTGGCCAAAATCAGCTTCAGCTGTGACTTCCTAGCCACAATTCTTTAAGCATGTTGGAAAAATATTTAATGGTTTCCCTTTCTGCCATGGATCAAGATGTATGTATTTTCATAGATGTGTATGAACATATTAAGAGTACACATGGCTATATGTCTGCAAGTTTTGAGGGAGAGCTGACATCAAGCTAGAGAATAACCTGGTTTTACTGTTTCTGTTTTAATCAGACTGGTGTCATACAGGATGAGGAAAACTGATTTATGGAAAGTACTTAGAATTCAGTTCTTTTCTGCTCAGAGTCCTCTGTGCAATTTTATGCATGGTTTTATACCATCATTTCCATATTGCTGCTGTTTGTGAAAGCAACTGTCTTCTAGATCTGTGCTGTTCTGGTAATGCAATAAAGTATTGAAGAGTCACCTTTGTCCAGGCTGGTTGTTTAGCTCTTTTCACTACTATTTTTAGAAGTGAGTGTTTTCATGACAGTATAATGTTACTTCATTTTATCCTGCTCTGTTTGGACCTAAGGGAATATGCTACCAGCAGATGAATTTTGTTTTGCTATCTGCCAGCACCAAGGTTTATCTGGAGACAAATTCCTGTGTGGATCTGTCTCTCTGCTCATATCAATGCTCTTTTCTTCCCAGAGATTTGTTCCTGATCTTCTTCTACAGCACACTGAGCTGGACTCCTGAAGTGGAAGAGATTGCTAGGAAATTTGGATATTTGGTCAAATGAAAAGTGCAAAAATAACAGGGGCTATTCCATTTACAAGTTTGTCTATGAAATTTTTTGCATGTGAAGAAGAAAAAGCAAAGGCAGGAATAAAACTGAAGGCCATCAGAGAAGCAAACATGATGCCAGAACATAAACCAGACGAAAATGTTCCAGCGAAACTTCACGTCCTCCTCGAGAGGAGGCGGCGGCGGCAGCGCCGAGGACGGCCGCGAGGGGGCGCTGTGGTGCCGCGCATGGCGCCGCCGCCGCCGGGCTCGGGAGCGGGGCACAAACCCCGGGCTGCGGGGAGGCTGCCTGCCCGCCCGGTGTTTGAGGAGAGCTAGCAAGCACTCCTTTCCCCCCGCCTCTTTCCTCCGCTTTTTATCTGCTGTTGGAACGTCTCTTTTGATTTATGCTGTGTATGCGATGCTCTTTTTTTGGTATGCCAGGAAGAGGATATAAAAAAGGCAGCGTGTTGGGAACATCACCATTTCCCGTGGGCTACGGAATTCTCTCATAGTGATGCACTAGCACTACATCACTTCTTTCTTCTTATGTATCCAATAAACCCTTTCAAAATATAGATATATTTTAAACATGAAGATAAATCTTTCCAAATAGGAGATAGTCAAATAATTCCAAGCAAAGGTTTCGCTCACGAAAAAGTGGGTTCATGAGATTCAAACAGCTCTGTGAAGCAACTGGCATTAAAACAGCTTTTATTCCGAACTGAAACTTTGCATCGCCAACCGCGCTGGAGGAATTGCTCTATAGGCACCGTTCTGTCAATTCTCTTGTAGATAGGGGATAATTTGCTACTTCTAATAATGACAACCATGTATATTGAAGTATGTCTACAGACGTGCTGTGATGCTGAGAAGTGCAGTAGTTCAAATTAAATGCAGATGGTGAAATTAATTCAGAGAACAATATAATTCCATGACAAATCAGCTTAAAGATGCTGAGTTCTTGTTAATCTAATTTATGGCCCACAGTCTCAAAAATCCCCACATCTGAATTTATATAATCCATGCTGGAATACATCTCTAAATACACAAACTAGACTATTTCTGAGAAGTTTCTGCATTATTGCATCAGATGTGAAGTTTCCACCATGTCTGTAGCTGTATTTTATTGACTAAAAGGAGCAAGAGTTGGTCATGGCGTGGGAAAATGTGGGTTTAGTGTATACTAAAAGAAACCATGGCTGATGTGGAATAATCGCTGCAGGTTCCAGATTTTGTCTTCTTCAGTTGCAGTCACTTGGTCTTACCCTATTGTGTTTGGTTGTAATTACCACAGGGAACTCAGAGCAGTGCATTTGTTCACTTCTCCCTTCTGTGGGCACTGAAACCTCAAACCACCATAGGAAGGCGTGCACGCTGATTGTGCAAACTGCATTGCTTTGGGGGGGAGGGGGGGAGGTCTCACAGGTTAGGGCTCACGGAAACCCCAGAGGGGTGAGATCTGGAATTATGTGTTGGGGTGATTGTTTTTCTTTGGGAGAGATCACTCCTATGAAGAAATTTATCCTGAGAGAGTACAAGGGGCAAGAGGAATCACTGAACTGCGTCTGCTGGCATTGCAGGCACCTACGTAATAGGCCCCCATCTGGAAGGGTCCTGGCACTTCCACTCTGCATGTCACCACGGACCACAAAATCCTCCCCACTACACTGTAATCTGCTGAAAAGCTATAATAAGAGACCACAAGCCACAGCTGTAACGTGCCACAATGTTCTTTCACACTCCTCACAGCCCCAGCTGACCCCTCAGTGCTCTCCCTGCTGCCGGAGCACACTCAGCACTGGTGTTCCAGACCCTCAGTACCCCATGGGGTGTGGGAACAAAATCTGAGGGCTAAGTGCCACCACTCCATGACGGCACTCCTTCCCACCTATCCTCACCTTTCTCAGAGACATTTGTTAACCCTGTTAGGGATGTCACCCCTTCCTCGCTGGACAACAACAACATGACAACCTGGAAGAAGCTGAGCCAAGTGAAGAAACCAGTAAGAGGAGCATGCCCCAGGCTCTTATACCACTTTCTACAGCTCTGTCTGTAATCCAGCCATGTCATACTATGCAAATGGACAGATCAATCTCATTTCCATGAAAAGTGACACATCTTTTTTCTGGAACACGAGCTGTAGCATGTACTCACACTACTTGCCAAGATAACAAGCCTCCAAAGCCACAACCGCCCAGTGATGCAGAGGACATTGTCCTTTCATTCACAAGCCATTAGTGACTGATTCATCTGGTAAGAGTTTTTGTAGTTTAAACAGCATAACTTTCTTATCAGTGATCATTTCTTTCCAAGTTATGATGGTTCTATTTCATAATCATCAAGTCTACAGGTGACCAAAATGGCGAGGGTCACTATTTTCAGAATTACCCAGGTGCTACCAGGCTCAGTGTTTTTCCTCTCCTTACTTGTTCTTCTTGAAGATGTACTGACTGCTGAAGCAAATATGGGTAAAAAATTTATAGGAGCTAAGGTCCAAAGGCATTTAAGGAGCAATTAATTTGGCCAGATATACATTATCCTGCTGTTGGGATGCTTACAGATAGCCTACCTGGCTGCCACATGCCTGTCCAGATGGGTACAGATCTTAAGGTATGTGCTATATCCACTTTCCTGCGTGGTGAACTTAGACACAGCAGGATACCTCAAATGACACAGGCATACAGTTGAGCAGCTGCATTCAGGATCTGAGTGGCTAACTTATTTGCCTTTCTCCTCTAGAAAATGGAAATGCTTCTCTAGGTGCAGATGGGAGGTGATGTTAGAGCCTGAGAGCTACAGTAGTCCTTTGTCAGATTTAGAGTCTTTGATCTTCATTTGCATCTGACAATAGGATCTGGGCAACTAAATTGCATTCACTTGAAAAATATTCTTACTATTGTCATGTGTACTTGCTTGTCCTTGCAAGGAAAGGACAAAGCCAAGGCAGACATTAGTGGGAATGAGAACGTTGTCTCTAAATACAGGAAAATAGATAGGTCTGCATAACAGCCGTTTGCACAAAACAGGCAGGCAGGAAAGAAAGGAGGCTGAGCACATGATTGACGCTGAGGCAGGAGATGTCAGGATTTGCTGCTGTAACAGATGAAGAGCAAGCTGTATCCCACTTAGGCATATGGGAAGTAGGAAAGGATTTTTTCCACGGGTCGCTTGAGAAATGACACTGCTACTCTCATGAGCTCATAAGCGAGGCTTATGGAAAGTCCCCGGCTTAAGTGGCTCCTGACAACCTCTTAGCAGTAGAAACGGGTTGGAGGTCTTTCTTGTGCCACAGAAAAGACATTGTCAGTGCTGGAAAATACAAGAATATCGTCCAGTCAAAGAAACAGCCAGAGGAGGAGGATTTCTGTAATGAGTTCTGTTTGCTGTTTGTGGAGGCATTTATTGCTGTCTGTTCAAAACAGAGCCTGTGGGCATCTATTTCCTTTGCACTTGTCTGTTGGGACTCAGGGAATTTGTTAGCAGCCTTGTTTTAATCAATGCTAATGTGCTAACAACAGCAATTTTATGATTACATAACAGTTTTCATCTTATACGATCCCACAGCTTATAAAAGCTCAACGCTTCTTCCAGGGAAAGGAAACTCATGGCTGTTTAGCAGAGCAGAAAACCACTCCGCATTGTGTGGGATGGGAAGGGACCTACACCATGCTGTTATTTAGGAAAGCGTTTTTTTCCCCCTCTGACCTTTATGCTAAGCTGCAACTGAGATTTTTAAGAGTTACTTCTGAATGGGATTTGATTTTCACAGCTCTCCTAAAATCTACAAAATGGTAGGTAAGTGTCCAGATCTACTGTATAACTCTCTTTTAAGACTAACGCCATCAGATGACAACAGAAAGGCTGGAGATACTTGGGATCGGTACCAGAAAACCTTACCCTGTTATAGCTTCAGGATATCGGAAGAAATGTGTAATAGCTTGTTTTCCTTTCAGGCACCAATAATCCCTGTCCTCCCGCTAGCCCAGATTGAGGTCATAAATATAGTCCTTTTTAGAGACTTACTTCAGCTGGTGCGGACTTTTGAGCAAACCAGAAATAAAAATGTGATGCTGCATTATGTCAGAGTTGCATGTTTAGTCTGCCTTTCTAGAAATAATCAAGAAAAGTTATACATGATAAGAGACAGATGCTTGTGCCTCAGCAGACATTTGAACTCTTTCTAGTACAATAGTAAAAAAGAGAAAACACTCAAAGAAACTTGCTTCTTCAGTATTCTAATTTCTACTTGGAGTTTTCTGAAGAGTGGGATAAACAAGAGAAGCCTCTTTCCTTGGCTTTACTTAAGCCATTTGCATTAATGTAACCTGTCGATTCATAAGATCAGTCATACAATCCAAATGTTTGGATGCATCCATACACAGACAACGCAGAATGCTTTCTTCCCCTAAATGAATGCTGCTTGGTACTGATATATGCTGGTGATCCAAAGTGGATTTGCTAATGCTGATTCTAACACCAGGACCTGCCTCAGTACTGGACCTTCATTTGCCGTTGTGTGTGCGCATGCAAACAGAAATGTGTGTGCAATATATTTCTGTACAGGCATGTAAATGTAACCCCACTGCTTTGAAGCTCAGGTGAAGCACCTCAGCCAGATAGGCAGATCCCAAAGGGCAGTTTTCCTTCTCAGGGCTGGTGGCTTTCCATCACCTGTCCCATGCCAGGTGTCATTCTGGAGCAGCATCTGAGTGCAGTTCTTTAAATTTCCCAATGTCTCAGGAAGGTGAAAGAAGATGGGGAGTCAACAGGATGCAAGGCTGGCCCCACTTTGCACGGTTCACTTGTCCCGTCTCCTCTCAGCTCCATTTGTTTGCTTTCCCACCTGGGTTGATGCCCATGCTGACAGGTGGATGGGAGCCCGTGCACCTTTTCCAGTAATCCTGGCCAGCCTGACTGATTGATCAGCCAGCCAGCAGTGGCTCACATAGACACAGGAGGCAGCCCCTGATGGATCCACTCAGCACAATAATCAGCCCAGAGCCAGGGTGCTATTACTCGAATTTGCCAGAGGCACGATTCTGCCCTCTGTTGTACTTGCTTAAACACACTGAGGTCACCAGAGTTGTTTTTTGTTGTAAATGAAAGCACAATTTGCTTTCAAGGGTATTTTTCACAAGCAAGGCGTTGAAAAATGACCATTTATTTCTCTTTCATGTCTCCAATATCTGTGTACTATTTCTGTTGGCCAAAGCATTGATCTTCCTCTCTCTAGGAAGTGCCAATATTTCCAAACACATTTTCATCCTGATTAAAATGACAGTTTAGGTTTCTAAATTTCAGAAAGATCAGTGAATCCAAAGGTCCGCTTTCAACAACAGTGACATGACACTTCTCTTTGGCCATCTTCACGTGGTTCTACAGAGGTTTTCTCACCTACTCAGAGAATCCCTGGCAGTTCTGCAGGCAGAGAGCAGCTAGGGGAGAAGGGGACTGGGAACGTCAAGGCTCCTGGGCTGCCTCTGAAAAAGGCTTAGGAAATATTTGTGACAAAGGGATTCAGAGTCGAGCTCTATGAAGCTTGAGGAGCTCAAGTGACCAAGATGCTCTCAAAGGGATCCCAGGTTTTCAGGCTCTCGAATCCTTGTCAGCCTGCCAGGTGAACTGCCAAGGGCCAGCCCAGCAGACAAGCTGGCAGAACACTAGGCAGAAACCTAACACAAAGGCTGAGTTGTTTCAAAACCTGCCTGCTGTCTGCTGGGACCTCACTGAAATCAGTATTTTTCTGGGAAATACGATGACTTTGATATTTGGTATTTTTCGTTCTTTTGGAAAATTCAGATGTATAAAATACAAAATCCAAAGATTTCTAAGGGGGTCATGGAGGACATGCATAAAAGAAAAAAATGGAATGCAAATATTTTAACACTGTCCATAAATCTTCAATTTGAAATGAATCATAGATAGAAATTGTCCATGTAAATTTTATCCAGACTGTCTTGTCTTTTTTTTTCCAAGAATGTGTTAAGTCCGTTCTTTTTAAATCCTTCTGAGAATGAAGTGTGGATATAAAGCTATTTGTAGTAATACAGGCTTTGCACGCTGAAGTTAGCAGCCGGCCTTATGAGTAGCTTAAAGTGGAATGTGAAGAATGAGTATTGCATGTGACGATGCACCACTGGAGCCCATTTTATTTAGTATACTTTATAAACTGACCACTGTGCCGTTTAGATGGGGTACAAATGAGGTCAGATGGGCCCAAAGGCTAGATGAGGTGCAGCCCCCAGTGGGATGAGAAAGCAGCCTCTCATGGCACGGAGCACCAGGCAGCACTAAGGAAAGTCTGTAATCTCTTAGCCACCCCCAGGAGATCTGCCCCATGTCCTGTCTGCACAGTAAATGCCAACAGTATATAATGGCAGCCCAGCAGAACCTGCTGTAGGCATGCGTTGTTTTTCTGCTTGGTGCTCAGGGGATGACTTACACGTGCTACAACAGTGCTGATAAAATGGTAATGATCTCAGTGCAGCCTGTACAACAGGGCCAGTTATAGGAGCCAAACTGCAGGGCTGCAAAAAGGTTATAGGGATGCATAAGTAAAAGCACGAGAGACATTTCCTCTAGTATGATGTACGGCAAGAAGTCAGGACCTTCTCTGGACTCTGAAAACAGGGACTGTGGTGACCAGTGATCTCTCCTTCCAACCCCCCTCCTGCCTCCATTTGAGGAAGACCTTGTATGCCAGTCAACTATTACGTTCATCCCTATCTTTAAAAACAACTAACTAATCACTTTTCTGCCTGCTCTAAGAGTTTACAGATTGGTCAAAACTGAAACTATTCACTCTTTCTACAAATCTGACTTGCCTTCTGCTTTTGCTAGAAACTCCTTAAGAGCCCTTCTGTAACATGTGAGACCAACCCAACAGCCACTAAAAGCAAAAATATTTTGCAAGGTTCTGGTATGACATACTCTGAAACACTTTATAGACTATCATTCAGAAGCGTAGAAATCTCAGGGGCAAGAAAACAGTGAACAGTTGGTGCCCACATACTGTAGTAAGCTACTAATGAAGTAGGACACGTTGCCCAAAGAATCCAGAGCAAATAGACTCCCAGTGCAACCTCAACCATAAACTCTCAGAATTTACTTACAATTTTTCAAGTACTTTTGAAAATGTTACTCAGGACTATTGTATGTCATAGGAAGTTAATTTTTGTATTCTGAAAGAGTGAGTTGCTTTCAGTTAGAAAACAGAAGTTCCATCAATTTGAAACCTGAATAAGCCCAACAGTATTCAGAAGGATTCACAAAGATTCTTCCGTCTCCATATTGCATCTTCCACTGTGTCAGATTTAAACTTAACGGATTTATCCATCATAGCATTAGTTTGCTTTAAAATCACTAGGAAAAATTCTAACGCCACAAAATAGACTGTGGTTGGGATTGTGATCCTTCATCTTGGGGGTGAACTTTTTTTTCTTTATAATACAGTCCTTATATGACATCCTCATGTTCCACAACTGTAAAATGGAGATAATAGATCCTTAATTATGGTTAACGCTTTGACAGCTACAGATGAAAACCATTACTGGTGCAAATTAAAACCACTGAAATGCATGAAAAGACTCCTCCTTACTTTGGTTAATGCTTTAAGGGACTGAACATCATGCTTCAATCAAATAGAGAGCTCAGGTCCTTCTTTATGGGGTATCGTTTCCTTGCTCATGCTTTAAGGTAGCAGGGGGTAGGTCACCTACCAGCATTCTCTCCCACCACCCACATCCATACTAGAAATAAAGTCAGTTCCTCTGGATTTAAACTAAATCTTTCTGGTTTAGCAATGCACATTTCTACTTAAGCAATAAACATCTGTCGTCTGCCATTCATTAATATTAATTATAAATGGACACTAGCTCATGGGATCCAAGTCCACCAGCTGAGATTTTTCCAACTGTGACCTTGTTAGGGTTTGTATAAAAAGTGTTCAGAAGGGTCCTTCTAAGCCTGAAGCCAACAATAAGTGCAATTTGCAGAGTACAGCATTTAGATTACGCACTTAGAACAAGGGCAGTCAGAAAGGGTGATGAGGAGGGGGGGAGGGAGGAAAGGAGAGAACACAGGGCCTGAAACAGGGCTCCTTTAAATGCTTAAGTGTTTTAGACCTTTCTGTAGGCTAATGACAGGGAGAGGCATCGTCCATAATGAGACTGGGCCATCCATTAAACATTACTGTAAATGAAAGGTTGCGTGAATTAAAGGTTGTTCATCTCATGTTTCAGGAATGTAGTTGTGTTTCATGTCTGAAGCCTGTTTTCCTTTTAAACGGAGTTCTTCAGATGACAAATGAGAGAGGGAATTTCAGAAAGCAAATGGGCAGAAGTAAATACACGCTTAAGAACAAAGCAGAGACATAGCCATAGCTGTAAATCTTTATGATGGGGCTACTGTTTGCCATAGATATTGAGGAGGATTAGATTAAAGTCAAAAAATTTCATTACTTGGTCATTTTGCTTGTAAACCTAAGAACGGTAGAAAAATCCCCACAGGTAATCATTAAATTCTAGCTTGTATATGTTTCACTTGTGGGCCACTGGTCAATTATTTTACAGCCATTTCTTGTTTCAAGGAACCTAACATCAAAAATTTTGGCAATATTTTTTCTCAATTTTTCATTAAAGACATAGCCACTGAATTTTTAAATGACAAATGTTTTTATTTCTTCTCTTTAATTTCTTGCCACTGCAAAATTACTTCAACAAAAATTAGTGAAAAATATTTGTTTACATATGTCTTAAAATTTACCTTCGTTTATTTTTTCAAGCCTAAACATACAGCCATATCACACTGGCAGAGTGATACATCTCTGGTGAATTAGTGTGACAAGTCCACTGAAATTTTTTGCAAGAAAATCCAGCCCTATACTCTGGTATATGGTGGTAAATGCAAAGAGAGGCATGGCAGAAAAATCCAGCAAGGCAGGATACCTGAACTGAACAAAATGGTAGGAAAGTTGGTTTCAATGCCCTGATTCAGGTCCAAATGAAAATCTGAGCTTGGTAAAGACAGCAGGAGGCCTTGTATTGGGTTCATTGTTCATGTCAATGAACAGCGATACTTGAGATTGTGTTGTGTAAATATGCAGTATGCTGTCTCTCCGTGGAAGTCTTACAGAAGGCAACAGGCATGAAAAAATTTCATGGAAATTTTGTGGTAATTTTAGAAATGTAGGGAAGCTTATCTAAGCATTATCTAATTCCTTACTGGACTCTGTGGCTGGGCTGCTATACTTAGACTGCTTCTGATGGGTGTTTGTCTAACCTCCTTAAAAATCTTCCATGATGGAGATTCCCACAACCTCTATCCTGATCTTTATAGTCTCTGATAACAACACTGGATGTTATCATCTCATTGGGAACAATATGAAGCTCCTTTGGAACTTTATAATGAGAAGTTATGGCAGCAAATGTTTTCTTTTTCTGAGTGATGGGGCTGGAAGAGAGCTGGGAGGTGGCAGCCTAAGCAGACCAAAGGCTACAACAGGTGTCAGAGCTGGCAGGGAGAGTGTTCTGAGAGAGACAAGGAGGCTGGAGATGCGGAGACCTGGGTGGGGAAAAGCAAACAGAGCTACTTGGGTGGGGAAGAACAGACAAATATCCAGGAGAAATGGCAGCCAAAAAGTGCTTGTTTTCACTTTGTTACAAAGGAATGTTGAAAAATCCTTTCTTTACAGCTAGATCCAAAGAATGCTGAAGTCAATGGGATTTTGGTGGGTCTTGGGCCATGCCCTTTCAAAGAATTAGGCATCTAATACAATAGTGAATGAGTGCCATTGGTTTCCACAATTTGCTGTGTTATAACTGCATTGCTATACATGGAAGTGTTCCACAGCCCAGGATTTAGCTGATTAAACAGTGCTGTGTGTGTCACCATTAAACTTGAAACACCCACTGCCAGATTTACTTTGTAGCTCACATATCCCAAATATTTTGCATTCTTGGCCTAAATTTGACAGATGTACTACCAAACTGCTTTCTTGCATTTGCTCTTCTTTCCAGGTCATACAGGCCAAAATAGAGAGGGGTTTAGATCTCCAGATGACAAGGGCCGAGTGAGTCCTGCTGTCAGTAACCACTTCTGTTCATCTTTACTTCATGGCAATATCGCCCAAAGACACAAAAACAGCTTGCTGTGGTCTTCTGGGGAGCTGAGAGAAAGAAGTTGTCAAGAAATTTGGCCATGGCACACAGCCTGGAAGAGGATGATTTCCTCTTCCAGCTGTGACAAATAAGTCCCCTCAGAAAGAGCTCCTTAAAATGCTAGAAGCTAGGGCAAGGACTTTGGAAGTATCAACTGCAAGAAGTGAAGGGAAAGAAGGATAAATGAGGATGAGCAGGCTGACCAAGGAAGTAATGTGGGGTAAAAGAAAAAAAATTCTTTACTGCTTTGCATGTCTCAAGCTGTTCTCTGCCTTGAACATGGGAAGAGACAGCAGCCAGTTTCCTATTTTCCTCTCTGGAACACAGCACTATGATTCCACCAATGGTGAAAGCGCCATGGATTAGTAAAGTACAGCTGTGCAACAAAGGAAGGCCAGAAACCAGGCAGGCCCCTTTGTATCTGCACTGTGTAACTGCTAGCTTGGTTTAGGTCTCTGTTTGGGTTCACCAGCTCCCTCTCTCTCCCCATAGACAAATGAAGGGAATAGCTCCAGCTAGTCTGGATGCAAACCAAAAGATGCTCCACAAGGTGCTTTGTGGTCAAGGAGTGCACCTTTGTATGCTCTTCTTTAGCAATGTAGACATAGCTGCAGATTTCACCTTCTAAAGCTGGAGCTACTCCTCTCAATCCCAAACGTTTCTATTCAGGAGGGAAGATACTAGAAAGGTGTTGGAAATTTGGCACTGAATTGATACCCAGTGGGCACTTTGGAAGGGTGGAGGGAGAGGAATTGTTGACATCCAGTTTTTCCTACAGAGCTCAGACATACAGAAGATAGTCTGCCAGCCACTTTTGGAGCACAAGAAGGCTCCGGAAGGGAAGATCAGAAAAAGAGCTGATTTCTATCCCTTATTTGGGATCTGGGAAGAAGAGCTCTCGTGTCATCCACATTTTAATAGAAGAATGCAGTCAGCTTTTTTTCTGATTCACTTCCTTTACAGGAAGAGTTAACCACCCACTTCTTTCTCTGCTTTGAGACGACTGTCGCACTGTATGGCAATGTATGTGCAGAGGCACACAGCCGGTTTGTGTTACCTGCTTGCACAGTGTGTATGTCTGTCAGAACTGGGAGGTACGGTCAGAATTTAATGTTTGCCCTAACACTAAATAAGCATACCCATAGCAAAATGCAATAGTATTATTAATTAGTTCAGATTTTAAGGTCTTACTTTGCAGCTAGTTACCTAGTATGACTTTCAAAAGTGCCTAACTACCATTAAAGTTTGAGAGTGCTGAAGTTTAAAAATGGGTTTCCCCTGCCTTTCCAGCCCTTGGATTCTAGAACAATACATACTTGATTATTAGCTATTTTAGATTCACAAATCTCTCTGACTCATACTAATCCTCTTTTTCCCTTCTTAACTCCTCTCACCCATATCTCTTTTCTAAATGATGCCCATCTGTGCAGGCCAGCGGCGGTGGGCAGCCTTCTGCTGTCCGTGTACAGCCTTGCTCAAGGTATTTCCAGAAAGCCATTTCCCTTGATGTTGCAACTAAGGAATTCCCAGTCTCAACAGCCCTACGGCTGGAGGCTGGAAATGTGTTAAAGTTAAAGAGTCAAAACCCCTGCGAGGAAAGGAAATGAGAGGTCCTCTTGGCAGAAACAAACAGAAAATAAACAACTAAACTCTTCGCAAGACAGATTCCTCAATTATAGTAACTCAGGCTCGCAAAGGCCAGAGTTATGACCCATTGGCGTATGCAGAATGTAAACACAGGGATGCAGTAATTAGCTTTGTGTTCATCTTGAAGCTTCAGAAGTCCTGTGATCCACCATGGAGTAAGGTCATTAACCACAACCACACGAGTGACCTTCACACAGGACACCCAATCTCTCGAAGTTAGACTAGAGAACAGTGCACTCTGATGGCTCTCTGGATCACGTGCTCCAGTCCTTTTGTTTTAAAAGCTACTGAGCTATAAATAAGGGAGAGGATCTGACTTTCAGGATCTTATTTTCCCATGTAGCTATGCTTAGGACTTAAATATTTGTTAAGTAAAAATAATATCAAAGATATCCAGAATTGCTCTTTATTTATTTATTTTTTCAATAAGAAAATAAAAAGTTTAAGAATAGTACACTGGGTAATTATTAGCCTGCTTTGGGCTTCCCTTGCCCTGGGAATAGACTTTTATCTTTAATGTGTGGATAGGATAGGGGCAGACTATCTACAGTTTGCTCTGTAAAGGAGAATTCACCTTTGAATAGACACGTCTCCAGCCATTACTCCGTGTTAATCGGTAAACACAACAAAACACTGCTGTTACTCTTGTTTTACTAGTACTTAATGAAATAAGCATTGGGAACAAGTACTTTGCAGCTCTACTTTTTTTTTACTTTGGCTGACTCACGGATCCCCTGAAACACGGTTGCATTGCTCACTGAGTCAGCCTGGGTGAACTTTGGTTTAGATTTGGCAGCATCATGAAGTCATTACTCTGCAGATGGAAGAAAATTGCCATTTAATTCCAAATACATAGAAGTTAGCAGGTAAAAGTCCACATCACTCATACTAGGCTGTCCTTAGCAGTCACTGGGAAAAGGAGGTTCTTTCTGGAGAAAAAAATCATTTTGCCCTTCTTAGAACCCATCTAATGGTGCGGTATCTCACCTTCAACATAACTCATCAAGAACTTTCTTAGACATAAGCAACCATTTTTAGCAGAGGCTCAGGGAAGACTCTCAGGATGTCACACCTTTTCTGATTTCTCAGACAGCAAAACCCTCACTGGGAAAGTCAAATGTGCATCAAATTCAAATTGTCCAGTGTGAAAAAAGAGCTCCACAAAATGAGAAAGCAACTATCCCAGAGTCCCGAATTTTTGGGAACGAATGGGTGTTACTACTGGAATTAATGCATTGATGTGGTGCATATTTATGCAAGTGGCTGCAGAGATGTTTCTGTGTGTTTTGCAGATCACAAAAACTTATTGTCCATGATTCAAAACCTGTGCAAAGTATGAAACTCCTACTGATTTCAAATGGCTTCCTTCCCTACTCTACTTTCACGTACATTTTAAAAATGTGATACAACTTACACATCTTTTCTCTTCTTTTATTTTGATAAGGATTCCCTTTTTCTTTCTCTGTGTTGCCTGGGACAGCTTATCTGACTATTAATGAAATCAGTGCACATTAACAACGGAAGAATATTTTTTTGTGTGTGCATGTGTTAGATACACTAAAAGAGCCTTCTGTGCTCTGTTGTTACATGAATCCATATGGCATCAGAGTGTACACATTAGGGTGGGTAAATCAATGAGATTAAGTTAAGTGAATGCAATTAATTTATTGCCTAATATAAGGTCTGTTCTGAAAGTAACGCCTCCTATTTTATTATGTTGGCCTCAACATCAGAGGTGGATGTTGGTGGTATGGCAGCAGAAGCTGAACCTTCCCACCACTATTCCATTACATTTTGATGCCATGCGACAGATAGCAGCAGAGGGGCAGTCTGACACAATGGCATCTGACATGGAAGCATGGATGAAATAAAGGTGTAGAAGTGAATTCATCCATGTTGAAAATATTGCACTCACTGATATTCATCGACGCTTGCTGAACATTGATGGAGACCAAACAGTGGATGTGAGCACAGTGAGGCAGTGGGTGGTGCATTTCAGCAGTGGTGACAGTGACATGAAAGACAAGCCACGTTCCAGATGGCCATGCACAGCTGTCATACCATGAAATGAAGAGTGTCTCGATCAGCTCATCCACATGAATTGACAGATTATGACCAGGGAACTGTACAATGCTGAATATTGGCTTCAATGCATTGGAAACGATGGTGGCAATGTCGGAATATCACAAAGTTTGCACCAGATGGGTCCCCGAATGCTCGCACAGGAACAGAAAGAACACTGTACGCAAGTTTTTCAGGACCTATGGAACCAAGATGAGGCTGAAGGTGACAGTTTCCTGGATCGTATCGTTACCAGTGATGAGATGTGGTATCACCACTACGATCCATGTTGTAGTTTCCATGGAAATAAATAGGACACATTACTTTCAGAGCAACCTATGTATTTTCTCCTTGTTAGTATTAAGTTACATTGTTTTCAATTGGAGTAAAATCTTGATAAATGGCTTGGGTTTTTTAGCTGAGCGGTAGTGTTGGATATCTAACAGATGTCTGATTGGACTCCTTCCTCACACCATAGCCACTGAAGTCATTTTCAGGTATGATCTGGTTAATATGATTGAAGCACTATGTGGACACATCCCAGTAAGGAGTAGAGGAGCTAAACTGAAGAAACAACAGAGATGGCCTGAGTATCAGCCTTCTTATCTATTCAAATCAGATCTTCAATTTTTATATTCACATGTACACAGTGCAGGATAGAAGCTTTTTTTTTTTTTTTACATGTAGTTTTAATAATTCCCCCATACATATAAGCTTTCCTCATTAAAACTGCTCAACACCAAATCCTGTTCCCTTAGTTCCCTTCTTCCTGCCAGTCTACAACTAGAATTCAGCTCCTTGTCTCAAAGGCACTGCTTTTTGTCTTATTCTTACAGTACACTGATAAAGAAACCAGCATGTAACATCTGTATTCTCCTTAGAGCACAAACCATTAACTGATCAGCTACCTTGCTTCCAAGCGGCTGCAGTCTTGTAAATTTTGACTAAAATATTTTCATAAAAATATCCTGCTTTCTGTCTGCATGGGGTGACAATTCCTATGCTGTACACTGAAAAAGAAATACGCTATTCCACATTCATCCCACCATATTTTTTTTCACACCTAATGTTTCAATTTTTGCCTTTTAGGAATAGAAACTTTCTTTGGTCTGTGTTTGCACAGAATGGCCACAGTTAGCATTTGCTCTCTGCTTTGAAAATTAAATGCCACCAACATAAAAATGTATCAATATATAAACAAACAACAATTGAAATATATTATTTGTTTAGAACAATACAACTGTGTAACAAACATAGCCTATTAGCTTGCATAGTACCTGGCTTTCTAAGGTGTTTTCCTTGTTCATACCTCCCCACTCAGTCTCGGTGTGTTTTCAGCCTCTTCAAACTTATCAGAAAATGTTATCTGAAAGCGTTTAAAACTGTCTGCTCTGGGGGTTAGTTGGGACTGAACAGAAAGTTATGTGATGAATTTTCTTTTCCATTTGGATGTGGGGTCTAGGCAGAATTACTTGTTCCACCAACAATTCTGTGTGCAGTTCTGTACGCAATCTGTATGCAATCTGTATGCAACTCTGGCATTTGATCAGTAAAAGTCAATCTCGCACCCATTTGCAGACAAAGGGACTTGTGTTTGGCCAGAGCATGATTATTAAGGCAAACAAATAATACTGATGGATAATTTGCAATGTTTGCCATGCTCAGCAAGTTATGCTTTTCCATTACATCCAAAAATACACTTGCAATTTATGGACACGGTTGCAAGAAGCACGTGACTATCAAAGCATATGTATCAGTGAAGAAGCCAAGAAGATGTTAAGTGTGAAAAGGTAAAAGTAGCAGTGCATTGTGCACTGAAATTATGAGGGAAAGAATGGAAGAAGAAACTAGACTTGAAATCATGTCATCTTGTAGACTAAAAAGAACTGTCCATCACAGGTTTAAGAGGACAATTATGAAATAAATTGCAGAGAGGTTTGGATAGAAATGAATTATAAAAAGAACCTTTATGTAAAACACTTGGAAATTGCCATGTCAAAACAATCTGGGATCAACTAATTTAGTGCAAAAATTAGTAAGAAGAACCTTTCAAGCTAGTGCAGCTATTTGTAATCTAATTATTCCCATTTGTTTGCATTTATTCTGAAAAAAACCCGCCCCAAACCCCAGCACCTTCTCCCAGTAAAACTTCATTTGCTAGCCAGTGAGGGAAAAAAAAAAACTTATAATGGACCTCACCAGCTTTAATGACACACTAGCAGATGGAAGCAAAAAACCATCTTCATTTGTTTTATCTTGTTCTGTGTAACTGTTTCAGAAACATGTACTTGCTTCTCTGAGAGAGCAGCAACTTAACTAACATCCTGCCTCTGACCTCAACTTCTTGAGCAAAGTCACTGAGGCATCTGTGACGAGCAGACCCCGTCATGATGTGGTCTTTGCCCTTACTCCCTCAGCCACAGACATATAGTCAACATGGAAGTGGCAGAGGCTGACTGAGCTAACTCTGTCTCTGTGGTCGCAGATGAAAGATAGCAGCACTGTCGGTAATTGCTAGGTCTGCCGCTGGACTTCAGCGGATGCTGTAGAAGCTAGACTCCAAAGCAAGCCCCAAGCGGCAATGTGGAGTTGTACAATGCAAAACAGCATTTTCAGTCTTTCTTAACAGTAAGTCCAAATGTATCTGCTTTCTCTGACCTGTCCAAAAGAGTTTTCGATGTTATCTCCCTTCTCCCCTCATTGATTGGACTAGCTAGCTGGAAGAACAGAGCCTGCCTTGGTATTTTGTGCAAGCACTCTCTTGTTCAAAGGGGAACAGAAGTTTCTCTTGGATTAATAAGGGACAGTGGCAGTAGGGAAGATAAGTTGCCTGGAGACTAAGTTGGAAAGCCTCATTTCCCTATTCCAGTAGGAACATAAGGAAAACTTTTAGCTTAATTCTCAGTTTCCTGGCTTTTGTCACCTTAATCCATCCCTTCAAGCTGCTTCAACCTAATGTTTTATATGTGAATTTCCTCAGTTTTATTAGGATTACCTTTTCTTTTCTTCCTTCTTTTTTTTTTTTTTTAAAATAAATTCATCTCCCTGTGAAGGTGCACAAAAATGAATGGGACAGATAGACATTTGCGGCTAAGGTTGCAGAGGATTATAGTGGTGGCTTTCAGAACATTAAAAAAAATACTCTCAGCCATACACATGCAAATCCCAAAGGCATAAGTAGTGTTGGAACATAGGGTTGGAACATAGGTTACATCTGGCTGTATTAATTTCAAAGGAATTGTCTACTGAGTGTAAAACAGGCTAGAATACAATCTGTGACTGCTCACAAGGAAGAAAAAAATAATAGTTTTATGCATATTGCAGGAAAAATAAAGATTCATGATTTTAAAGGAATTCTTGTGGTGTGCAGTATTTTTCAAATATGGCTTGGCTCAGATCCCGTAAAATGAAAATTGACAGTAAAATACATGAGGAGTTTCTTTTAAAGTACACTACACATGACCAGCAGATATTTCTCAAAGATAAATGTCCAACCTGAAGACGCTGCCAAATTGTCATAAACAAATACACAACATCATTATCACCTCAAAGAAAACCATCAGTTTTCAGTTTCAAAATTAAAGTTCAGATCTATATTTTCAGCCCTGACAAAAGTAACGACAGTAGAAAAAATGACTCTTTTCCTCCAGTTGCAGTGGGCTAACAGGGCTGCACTTCAGGCTGTGCCACTGTGCAGGAGCAGAAGTGATAATCTTCATGGACATATTGAATATGTAGTCTAAGCAGAAGGAAATCTGTAGATATCTTGGCTTGGCTGCTCCCTTGAGGCAGTCACACCACTCTACTTCTCCCCTCAAGAAAGTGAAATCTGTCCCAGAGGTTCCAATAAATCAATAGATTTAGCCAGTTCTTCAGTGAGGGAGAGGGTCCTGAGGACCTCTGGTTCCTAAGGTCTTCCTTCTAACCTTTCCCTTCTCATAAGTTATATCCTGAGGGAACAAGTCAATCTTCAAAAGGATTGCAAGCTCCAAGCTTTCACATTTCTACAAGTAATCCTACAATCCTAGTGATCATTTAGCAGTAAACAACAGGTAACCACTTAGTACCAGCAGCTCTTGCTGGCTCACACACATTTAGCTGCTCCATCCCTTGCACTCATCCTCAAAAAAGAAAACCTGCTTTTGAGTTTGGGAGATTTAGGAAAAATACAAGGGATAGGGAAACAGGAAGGATGGTGAAAATGGGAGAGATGGGGAAAAAGAAATGTTCAATTGGCATTCCTGTGCCAACCAGAGTAACTGCACTGGGGACAGAGCAAGTAACTTCCCTGCGACAAGAAGGGGAGAAAAGCAAACAACAAAATCTGTTGCATGAAATTTGTATAAATTATGATTTCATACACCTCTTGAGCATCTCTAATTCTTAACATGTTGGATGGCATTCACAAGGTCCCATGATGGAGAATAAGCCTGACATGTTGGCTTGCATGGAGGGACGGTTCTGCTGTTGTTCTTGCTCGTTGGGCAAAACCAAGTGGAGTTTCCCTTGGGTGCCAAACAGCATTGTGATCTTTCTCCCATGCTGGGACTCTGAAAGCCGTACGTAGATGGCAAGATCAGGCCACGTTGTTCAGCCACAGCTAACACAAAGAGGTCAGGGTGAGAGAGAGGCCACAGTGCTGCAATTGCAAGAGTTATGGACTTACCTGTAGTAAGCTGAGAGGAATCTCATGGTTGAAACATGAAATTTGACTACCTGATACCCAACAAACAGGTCCCATTATGACACACTTTACGATAGACCTTTTTGCTCCACATGCAATCCCTCATCTTGGCAGTTCTTTCAGCAGAACCTACAGAGAATGCATCTTCCCATCCAACCCACCCTGTACTCTCTAAATCACACAAAGTTCTTTTTTTTTTAGCAACATTAGGACTTTATTTGCTCCAAGGAAGGGCACAGTTCTCTCCAGCCCAGAGAATGTCACATCAATGGGAGCTTTGCAACTGAAGCCTAAGAATTCAGATGTGAATTATTAAACAATCACAACATGAAACTTGAATTATGATGATGATAACGTGGTACCTTTTCCTTCCTTCTGACATCTCTTTCTTTGTACCATACATTTTCTGCTCTCGCTTGTAGCTGGGCAAGGATTACCCCTTGCTGACGGATGTTGTACGATCTCTCTGACCCTTACTTCATTTCCTCTTTTGAAACCACATGTTTTTCCTTTCTTTGTGCAAGGGCTCCATGGACTCCACTCACTAGCTTCACAGTGCACTGCAACAAACATAGGACAAGCTGAGCCTGGCCAATATCTTTTTGTATACATAATGCATATATGCTACATTCATTTTATTCTGCATATGCCAAAAGCTAGCAAAAATGAATGGAATTAATCAGAATTTAAAGCAATGAATTGAGTGAATTTGGACTACTAAAGGTACATTGCATAAAATCATGTCAAATAATTATGTCAGATGCTATTTTGTACCCTCCGTTTTGTAATTCCCTTCCTGAAACAGGGCAACAATGACACAATTGATCTCAATTAAAACAGTTACTGGGGCCTGTTCTAATGTTGCTTTGGTTTTGTGGAGATTTAGAATCATAGAATAATTGAACTGTTTGAGTTGGAAGGGACCTTTAAAGGTCATCTAGTCCAACTCCCCAGCAATGAGCAGGGACATCTACTGCTAGATCAGGTTGTTCAGAGCCCTGTCCAATAGCTCCTTATCATTTCAGTGGAGTTAAACGGGAGACAGGAGAAGGAAATCATTGTGTCAAGCTGCTGTAGCTGGTCTTAGAGGTATTGAATTTGGAAATCAATAGAGTTATAATGAAATAATTGCTATCAAAAGGCATTACATTAGGAATCAAGCATCTTTGGTTATCTCTTGCTTATCATTCAACTTAAGTAGTGATATGTCTGTAACACATATGAGGTGTAAGTACGTGAAGCAGAGGAGATTTGGTGGTTGCGGGGGATGTAACCTTTTCTGAAAAGTACAGATTGCAGTTTCTAAACTACAGTGATCTGAATGCACATCCCATACTATTGGGAACTCAAAGGTGTGCAGCTACACACAGGTATAGACAAAAATGTGAGCAACACTTTGAACTTCAAAATGTGGTCTTAATAGCTGTGCTACTTCTGTGTCATCTCCTCAGACCTCTTCTCTTGCTAAAAAGTAGTAAACATTTGCTTTATATTTCCACATGTACTCAAGAATCTAAGCTTCCACTAAAGAAGGAATAACTTCTTACCTCTCTATACGGAGGATTTTGTAAGTCAACACTTTTCCAGCTCCAGAATTTACTTCCAAATTTTTCACAACCTAAAAATATAACTGACCTCAGGCAATCTTTGAGTCTCCCTCCAGTGAATTGTCATGTGGGTAATTTTGTTTTTAACATTACACCGGAGCTCTCCTGTTAAAATAATTGGCCTTCACGTGCACAAAAAGGTTCTGTTTTTCCTCCGTAACTTTAAATGGCTTTCCCGAGTTGAGACTGACTCATTGTTAAAGCAGCTAAGTCTACAGCACTTGGAAACAGCCACCAAGGAACAAAAATTATCCCTTGAATTGCTTCCAAAGATGAAAGTCTTTGCTAGAAAATAAAACCGTAAATACCATCACTACCACCTGAACTAATAACAATTTGAGAAGGAAAACACTGAACTAGTGCACATTATTTTTACTCCTGCATTGCTTGCCCTGCCAAACGGGCTATGCCAGGGAGAGTTATGTGCATGATGTTGTGGGGGAGATTTCCAGCATGGCCAGGCTGTGCCTAAGTGCTCCCTGGTTGCTGGTGGCTGAAGAGGTTACCGCTGCCACCACAGCTTGCAGCCCGCAGCCACCACAGTTCACAGCCAGTGCACCAAAATAAGCTGAACCCTGCTGCAGCCTCAGCGTGTCCACGGCAGGGGATGTGAACTGCAGCAGCCCACAGGCAAGTACATCATTCTTTCTGCTTTCGGCTGCAGGGGTGGCAGAGGGATGGAGCAGACAGCTAGGTGTGGTGACCTCCAAAATTGCCCTGGCCTGAGTAGTTGGAGCTTGTGAGTCAGAGGCTGAAGAGATACACAAGCAGTTCTCGTTTCTGCCGTGAGTCACCAGAGCAGTGCCGTCAGTCTAATTCCTTCAGCGAGCTCAATGCTATTTGCCATTTCATTTCAATCCTTGCTTTCCAGAGTCAGGTGATTATGCACAAATACCATTTCTAGCCCTCTCCTCTGGGAAGGTAAGCTTCAAAATGCTGATGCACACGTGCTTTGAAGGCACAGGTAGAACAAGGGATTGGAATCAGAGCAGTTAGCATTTTAATCCTTAAACTAGATGTAAGGCCTGAATTGGGATTTTTGAACCTTCGATGTAAGCTGTGTAGCCAACACTGTAACAGCTCAGGCTAGAGATGGATGTCATTCTACCTCAGGGCAGGCCAAACAGGCAGGATGAAACAGGTCATGTTTCCTGAGGCAGAACTGCCTTTAGCATCAGGGCTGTGTTTTGGCACAACCCAGCTTGCCTTTTGTGAAATGTTGTGAGCTTCATGTGCTGGGGAATACACCTTGTGATAGAGAACATGTCCTAGGTGGATGTGAGCTGCCCTTTCCTGGTGCTGTAACCAATCCTAGAGCTCATGCCCTCCACAGATCCCACATCCCACGAGGAAGCCAGGCAGGGCCAGGACTCACCAATACTAGTGCACTCCATCGTGTGGTTGTTGGCTTCCAGCCCATCAGGGCACTTTTCAAGGCACTTTCCACTGTGTAAGTAAAACCCACTTTTACATTTTGTGCAGAAGTTTCTGGTGAAGCAGGTATCACAGTCAGCTTTACATTCTGAAATGCAAACAGGACACAACACTGATGTTCTTTGTCATGAAACACCACAAACTCACACACACTAGAATTCAAGGTAAAATAACTTCACAAGACTCTAGCAATGTAAACAGTCTTCAAAGGAAGCTAATTATTTTTAGATCGTCTTTATGGCCTTTACATACATTGGGGGCAGCAACAAGTGACCTTCATAAGAGTCAGAATTTAATAAGAATGGCCTGACGCTGAATGGTCTTACACTTCTTGTATTCTTGCAGACCAATGCAAACTGAAGACATGATGAGCACAGCTCATCAGAATAACAAGATAACCCTTATAGTCTACCCCAGCACAGATAATAACTAACCCCACATATAGGTCCTGGGCCCAGTTCCACACTATAATCTCCATCCATTCAGGAGAAACAAAATATGTCAGAATTTAGAATTGGCTTAAAATTGTTTTGCATCAACATATTTTTCATATTTTAAATGACTTGCTCATGTTTGATCAGCAGCCCTGTAGTATTTCATGTATTCTCTGCGCGATTATCCAAATTGGCATTAAAATGTATTTTCCAATTCTTAGGCATTCTTAAAAGAAATATACAAAAATCTGTGTATGACACAGCTCACGTTTGATACGCAAGGCCACACACTGCTAAGAAGTGAGCAAGTACTTTACAGTGTCAAGTTACTCTCTAAGATTTTACTCCGGGGTTTGTTCATTAAATAACTTTTATTACCAGGTAAAATCTGGAAGAGTGTCTTGGCTGTCGCGCTTACGTTTTTATATCACCTGTGGGGTTAAAAACAGTGAACTCAACAACAAAAATCATGGGAAGGAGGGAAAGGAGGGGAGTGGGAAGGATATTGCAATCTTTTTCCAGTTCATTTATGGTTCAAAATACATAGTGGGGTCAAAATGTTGCTCAAAGGGTAAAGAATAGAATTGAGTTCTCTGCCTCCCAGCCTGGAGGACACATGAACTGTGTAATCTCCCCCAAACCAGGCTGAGACCTTGCCAGCTGGTACATGCATCCACAAGACTGTGTTGCATGTGAGGCAAGCTATAAAGACACCAGAGTAAAGCAAATGTCCACAGAGTGTCACCTGCCACCATTCCCCCATGTCTCAGCGGGAAGGCCAATGAGCAAAACTGTCCCAGTCTCTGAGGTTCAGTGGCCTTCACTTTCCGCTCAGCCCTGCTGCAGCTGCTCAGCCTTGCTGCCACTTGGCCTTGTTGCTGCTTGGCCTTAACTGCCACAGCCTCTGGAGGGCAGCGCCTGTGGCCTGCTGGTGCTCCACTTCTGTGTGAGGGTGTAGAGGAGGCCAGCTCCCAGGCAGGTCATTCATGCAGAGCTGGGACCCCTGAGCTTTAGGCAATTTTGTGGGTTTTCACCTTAACTCCTTACTCAGGTTAATATTTGTTGCACTACTATAAAAGAACTGAACAAATAAAGACTCAATCTGTCCATCTGCTTCTCTGTTGACTTGACTCCTAAGGAGATACAGCATTTAAAAGAAAACAAACAAATCTATATGCTTCCCCTTACCCCTGAACGCACTTACTTGCACACTTGTTAATGTCAGGGTACCGTGTCCCATAGTATCCACTTGGACATGAGGAAAGACACACTCCAATCTGTTTCATGCCAATCCTCTCCAGAACAAAAAAGAGTCTGGGCTTACATGACAGGCATCCATTGTAGTCTGAACACGTAGCACATCCTCCTTGGCAACCCTGGCTCACGTTAGGATGCACTGAGGAGACAAGCATTAAAAAACAGGGAAGGGAGGGAAAAGAATAATAAATTAGACAATTTCTTTCCAAAGAACCATGGCATAACAGTTCCTCTGTGCTTGGAAGGGTGGACCATCCTCCTCTCTAACAACTCTTAAAGATTGCTTCATTTTTAGATGTATCTTTTATGACCTGACATTTCATTTCAGTGATTATTTCATCTGCATAAAACTGGGAAGCTCAGCTGATATGCTCGCATCTTGCAGAAATAACTAAGATCAAATTATACATGAAATAGATTTTATGGAACAGAGGCATCCTAGAGAACATTTATTTTTCTTCTAGTCATTTCCAGTGGCTTTTATGATGCTTCTTCAATTAACCTCGTATACACTCGGCTCAGCAGATAAATACATGCTCATTTGCCTCTGTTTTTACTAGCCGGATGATTAAAACACAACCTAGTTTATAATTTCTTTCATGGACTAAGCATCATTTGATTGAATTCTGCTGTGCAGGAATATGCCCCTGTTAGATCTGATGCTAATTTGCGTTAATAAAAAGACATAGGAGAGCCATCCTTCTCACCCTCCTTCCTTCCCTGGAATGTTCTCTCAGGCATGTTTTTAATCTCCAGCAATTACAACCTGATGTTCAGACTTAACTGTGGCATTTACCCTGCTGCAATCTCAGCATGGAGCATAGGTAGGATTATATTTTCCTTTCAATTGGATTGTTCTAATTCTTCAGACAACGAAAGGAAAACTTATTACCCTCACTGCTTAAGACTATTCAGTTCTTATTCGAGGGCTTGGAAGTAGCTGAAAAGAGAGAGATTGCAGACTGTTTTTTCAGTAGCAAACATTAAACAGTGAATTACTTCTCAGTGGTACAGAATGTTTTGAATCTTTCAGTACTGTAGAAGTTCTTACCTATTTATTATTACTTATTGATTGCATTCTTAAATAGGAGTTTGATAATTAAGCATCAAATAGCCCCAAGCCTGTGTTTTTTGACCTCTTCATGTATGAAAAACCCAAACATTTTTCTAAAAGTGTAAGCTTTCCTCTTTCAACCTGAGACATCTGGTTATACACGTGTTTTATGTGTAAGAGAAACCCAGCACTCATTTACATTTGTAAATCCTATTTGTAAATACTGTTCTCTTCTTGTTCTGCCTTGTCCTCAGGCCTGTAATATTTTAATAAATACATATGTGCCATGCTTTTATCACCTATTTCAGTGTTTTAAATTTATTTTTTATCTGTAGACACTGATAAATAGTTCACACACACAATGAGCTTGCTATTGTTGGCTCTTTTCTGTGGATCCCTTGGAGGTGGACCTGAAGACCGTATGAATCCATGGCTTACAGGCTGAAAACCACCACTCTAGCTAGAGGAGTTTGCCTGGTGGCAGGGAAGTTTGGGAATGCCTCTATACTTTGTTTAGTTTTGGCAAAAATATATGGCCCAGGAATGGGAAAAGCACTCCTCTATGCTCTGAGATTTCAATGGCCAGTCCCAAAATCTGAGAAATTTCAAAAGGAGTTCAAATTCACCTTTTCTCTTTCATTAATAGAATACAAAATGAGGGTTATTTCTCTCAGCAGAGCTGAACAGGTAGGAAAAGAGCAAACTTTGGCCTTGCTAGGAACAAACAATTTCAATGGAAGTAAAAGAACTTAATTCTATGAGCCTGAGGCACTCACTTTGTAGAACAACCTCAAGGGAAGTGTTTTTGCCACCAGGACACACCACTACTATGAGAATAAACACCATTTTGCATAGTGAGAAGCTGCAAGCCCAAATCAGTTATCAGACTTATTTTCACCACACTCTTGGAGTGTTCACTAAGTACAGAACATTTTTTTCCAGGAAGATTCCAAAGGTATAGAGTATATTGATTTTGAAATTAAGAGACTAAAAAATTGGCTTTTTAAAGTTAACTACATGAAAATGTCTTTGTCTCTCTCTCATGTTGTGGATCTTGCAGAAGGCTACTTTCAAAAGCAGACACAGTAATGTGATATAAGAAGCTGACATTATTTAAAAACTATCCATGACTTTCCTTCATTAAGTCTGATAGAGGGAAGAAAAAGCAGGTGAAGTACAAAATATTTATCATCAAAGCTGCTATATAAAATATGGATGATCACTTTTGGCAGGAAACATACTACATACGAGCACCTGTGACAGATCATTATGAATGGATTTGCTTGACAGAGAAAACATTACATGTAATGGCTCAGAGGTCAAGATTTGTGTGTGAGCCCTTGAGACAGGCAGTGCTTTATTACCAAAACAAGATAATTCTCCGAAGCTAAGATCCATTACATAGCCAATTTCCATCTCCACTTTAACTCCAGCAGTATTAAATATAAAATAAAATGTACTCATCACCATTTTCACACTTCCTCCCTCCTTTCATTTGCCCCATACACATCTCATACAAATAGTGCAGCAAAAATGAAAGCACATAGTTCTAAATGGAAAATCATATTGTTAGTGTCACGGAGGAAGGAAGAAGTTAAAATATGTAAGTCAAGCTCCATTTAAAGGTTGATTTCATGCCATGTTATAACTCAATGTGTGAAGAAAAACAAGCTTCTGTTCTTGGAAATGTAGAGAACAAAATTCTCACTGAGAAGCCAGAATTGACATATTAAGATTTTTTTTTTTTTATCTTAAAAGCCATGGAAGGGATCCTTTTCTGGTTGTCTCCTGTAGTGCCCTACATTTCTTTGAGCCCAGTATCTGTGTAATGAAACTGTGTTTCATTATGCTTGCTGGGTTTTTTTTGTTTGTTTTGTTTTATACAGCTGTAGACTGCTGCACTGGCTCAGGCAAGTAGCAAAGCAGAGGCAGCTGAGTGCCCAGAAAGCCCAGCACTGGGCTTTGTCATTGAGTGCGGGAGAAAATAAAGGGTGGAGGGAAAATATTTGTGTCTAGAAAATGAGGGAGCATGTTGGAATAAAGGTGTCTCCAACCTCCAGCTGACAACCTTGTTCTCTTCAGACTCCTCCCTCTTGGGCTCCGAGCCAGGCATGTGCCTGAGCCTCGCAATACAGAGCAGTGGCTGCCTGGGTCACTCCCTCCCCTCCTGCAGAGATCAGGTCAAATGTATTTGGGGTGGAATGAGGCAAACTAAAACACCTTTCTGCCACAGGGACAGAACTTCTGCTGTATGGTACAGAAGTGGCCCTCACTATTTCTCTCCTGGAGCAGCAATATCTGCTGGTGCCTGCATTACATGCAATTACATGCATGCATTACAGCAATCACACACTGTAACCATAAGGAAGCAACCAGAAGTGGTGAAATGTGGCCATGTTACACCTGCTTCAAGCATTGCTTCAAAGTTCTACACTTATTGAGGGCTACAGTAGAAATGGGTAAGTCATGTATCCACCCTAAGAAATGCTTTGATGTTTACAGGTGAAAAAGAGCTCGGAAAGCACAGACCACTTCTGTTAGCCACAAATTTTAGATGTGGGAGCCAGGCAGGGAGAGGTCCAGTGCCCTTGGCAGGGGGGAGGCAGTGTGGCCACATGGGCTAGGCACTGGCTGCAGAACCAGGAGGTCAGGGATCTGGTACTGTAAATAGGTCCAAGGAACATTCGCACTTGTAACCACTTGGCCTTTGGTGCAAAATAAAGGCAAAATAAAATAAAATGCAAAATAAAAATTCCTCTGCAGCCCTCAGAACTGATTTATGTGAGCTAGACTGAAGATATTCTGTTAGCAGGCTGCTACAAACAGTGTCAGAAGTCAGAGGTGGCCCTCCTAGCAGTCAAGCAATCAGTTCACTTGTATTCAAACACCCCTTGAGCACAGTGAAATCCTACACTCCCAAGGATGGAAAATACACCACAGCAATGGGCACAGTAAATGGAGGAAGCATGGAGACCCACAGGGAAGTTCCTACCCACCTCTTACACAAGTATCAGTCAGACCTGCTGACACTCATCAATTACAAAGTTTGTATGTGCAGGTTTTAAGTCCAGAATCCATCTTTCCATTTTTCTTTTGCAAAGCCTTCTTACTGGAGATGAAAGAAGACACAAGAGTAATCTTGAACAATTCTCTTCCTCTGCCTGGCTTTAAGGCCTTTTTGGCTTGGAGGTTATTTTTCTTTTGTGTGTGTGTGTGTGTATGCAAGCTGTTTGTCCAGATATTAGTTTTTAGCCTCATTAGCAAATGAAATCATTAGGGATTTTCCTTTCTCAGAATATTTTCCAAAGCCCTACTCTGGAAACAATGAATTGTGACCTCCAAGTTAAATATAGAAAGTTAGGGACAAGATCCCGAATTTGAATTGGAACTTTCAGTGGCAGGATAATAGGTGATTTTGACAGCATGCAGCAAACAAATTCTAGAACTTTTGGCAATGAAATTTTACACTCGGTTTTCTTTTATATATATACTGACATTGAAGGAATCAAAACAAAAAAAAAAAAAAAAANTAAGGAATCCAGGCAGGAGTATATTCTGACAGCCAGGGAAGAAGCTCGGTGTAAAAGAATATTCTTTTCCCATTTGCTGCAGCTGAGGTGCACTGTCTCACCATTAATCTTCGACTACCAGAATTCCACTTAGAGGCTCATTCTTGAAACGGATGTGCTAAACATATGAAATCCATCCCTGCTAAAAAGCTGTTGTTACTCCTGGTTTCTCGGGCTTGCGAGCGCTCACAGGAAATATTTTCCTAGCAGAGTTACTCTGGAATTCAGCCTCTCCTGGGTGGATCTCGTGGCAAGACCTGAGCCCTGCCTCAGCTTCATCTACCAAATGGGACACCCATGAGTACCAGTCCTTGAGAGGCGGGGGGATTTGGAATGGGATGTCCCTTGAGTTCCTGTGTCACTTTATCACTCCATGAGTTCATTGGCATTTGTTTTTCTCTCTCTTGCTTAGTGTGAAGCAGCTGTTTGTGGCAGTGGCCTGAAAACACTATTTTGTGTAAAGCAGAGTTCCTCTTAATCACGTGGACTATCCTTTAGGCAAAAGCAAATAGCATTTGGCAGTGAGCTCTTCTAATGAGAAAGTCATTAAGGAATTCAGCTTGCAGACCACTGTGTATTTCCTCATACTCTTTCTTGGACAGCATTTCTCTGTGTGGCAATGCATTAGAAATGGAACAGACCATTGTGGGGTGAAAACACGGGACCAATGTGTAGCTAACGTACAGTGCAGAGCATGGGAAAAGTCATGGGGTGGTGGAACAGCACTGGGAGAGTGAGTACACGTGGGTTTGATTAGTTTGTATTATCACTGCTAAAGAGATTGCCAGCCTGGGCTGAGATGCAACCTGAGCTCAATCTTACAGGCTAAGCTCCCCTTGATGGTTTGGCCTTAAGTCACGCACAGGGAGGCAAGGGACTTGATGCATTGTAATGGGGCAGCAGCTGGGCTCTGCAGGGGAGGTAGACCCATGCACAGTAATTGCTACTTCTGACTGGCAATAAGTTTTCTGGGATGCAACAGGATCAGTGGTGATGCCTGAGGAATGCAGACTCTCCATCTTGCTTCCCCTGGAGTTACAGTAGCCTAAGGAAGCCTTGAGAGGAGATGCAGCCACAAAAAGAGGAAACAGGAAAGCCAGTCTAAAAGTCGACCGTTAAAAGCTTAACATCTTCTTTCCTTTGTGACTTGTGCTTCAAAACCACCTTAAGATTACTTTCTTGGAGGATGGTATCTCTTCCAGAGATTTGTCTGACTTCAGTTTTACTTTAGAGTATTGCTGCCTTCTATGGTACAAAATATGTAACAAAGAAGATCCTCAAGTGTCCACCTGTGTTTTGAAAGAAAAAAAATCCCTTAAGGACTGAAAATAATCCTCAAACATCTGCCTGGCCTGATAGAACATTTTCTTCCTCAAGAGACTTCCCATCTGAGGGAAAGGAAACTAACCTCTTTTGTTCACCAAGTGTCAACAGTTCTAAAGAGCAGCAGAAACATGAGTATGGGACTATCCCACAGTCTCAGGTCATATCCATAACCATTTTGTAGTGGTGTCTATAAGCAAGAAGTCCCTCATCACAAATGGCCAAGAACACACTGGGAGATGCCTCGTAATTATTAAACACTCGTCTGGCAAAGTGATCCTGAAAATAAAGTGCACTGGCTGCCAGAACACATTTCCCCCAAATTTAGTAAGAAAGAACATCAATAGGCTGAAGAATCTCACCAGGGGTGCAGAGTTTTGTGCAGTCTCCTAGCATCTTCAGCTCAAGAGAAATCAGCCACAGCAACCACAAATGGCTCCTTCTCATTCCAGAGAGTTTTGTAAATAAACTGAAAAATTCTTTTCATGAAGAGAGAAGGGAAATTGACTTTTTTTCCCACGTACTATGGATCACCACCAAAATTCAGAAATCCAGGAAAATTAACCAGTATAGGGACCCAACAGGCTTCCTGAGGCAAGTTGCTTTAAGTGGTCTTGTGATTATGGAAATGGTAGGACCAGATCAGGCAATACCTTCTCACATAGATTCTAAATCCTATATGCAACTACAGATTTTATTGGTAGAGCCAGCTGTAGCTGTTTCCAAATAACAAATCTTCAAGACTATATTATGAATCTTCTCTAAGAATGGGAAACTGAATTGTATTACCAAATCCTCACTGTCTAGATAAGATCACCTGTTACTGCAGGAAGAGTATAGCAGCTATCAAGGGTAGTATGTAGGTCACTCTGAAGGTAATGCCTGCTATTTATTTCCACGGAAACTACAACAGATTCAAAGAAAGAGCACAATAACAACACTTGATAGAGCAAATTCTCAGCTACAAAACACTATTTCTCAACACAGTCACCACCATTAGCTGGGCATTTTTGCCAGCAATGAACAAGAGCTGCATGCCACACTCTAACAATCTGCACCGGTGGAGGTGCCCCACTGTCACTGTCACCACTGCTGAAATGCACCACCCACCCCTCACTGTGCTCACATCCACTGTTTGGTCTCCATCAGCATTCAGCAAGCACCAGTGAATGTCAGTGGGTGCCATTTTTTATGTGTGGAGGAATTCAGTTTCACACCTTTGCTCCATCCGCACGTCCATATCAGACGCCATCGTGTCCGACTGCCCCTCTGCTGCCATCTGTCACACGGCAACAAAATGGAACAGAATATCGGTGGGAAGGTCCAACCTCTACTGCCACACCACCAACATCTGCCTCTGATATCATGGGCCAACATAATAAAATAGGAGGCATTACTTTCAGAGCAGCCCTCATAGTGAGAGAAACCTAATAGTTGTATAACCAATGTGTCATGACACTTGCCAGATTCAGCTATGTGCATAGAATGCATCTGTGCTGAGATGAAAAAAAGAGATGTGAGTTTTGGAAAGAGATTATAATTGGTGCGTGTATATTTAGACAGTACTTTAACAGTCTAATCCTGCAAGATGACATCATCAAGATCCCCACTTGATTTTACACTGTTTGTATGTGCACAGAACTCTAAAAACAAAGTTGTTAAATGTCACTGTGACTCCCATGACTCTCAAATCCCTTTCCTGCAAGAGACACAGACTTTTATCAGGTAGAAAATCCTACCCTTATTTTGTACACGCTCATTCCCTGAAACATGCAGGCACATTTTGTGCTCAATACTAGCCTTCCATCTATCATTCGTGTGTTTCTAACAAAGCTTGTTGGTGGTCAAATTGTTCTGGTGGCAGCAGAGTCTTTCCCCG